>CAIGRQ010190693.1:0-22968 GCA_903798375.1 Fraxinus sp. D2006-0159
ATGGGAATAGATCATATACAATACAGACTACCCCTCTTGGAATCCTAAATATGCCAATAATTGTACTAATCCACATGTCTCTCTCTCCCATCAATCGATACTGGTTGAAGTAATGAAAAATCCCCCATTTGTTTGATGAGAAATGCGAAACAAATAAAAAAACGATCCTCCAATGGGAATGAAATTACGCTCCCTCTGGCATTGGAGACCCCATCCTGAGCATCCTCGGCTTGGGCATGGGAGTAAATTTGATTTGATAATCTGCTATAGTTGTCCACACAATTATGCATGATTCACGATTGTTGTTTCCTATCACCTATTTGCTCCCCCAGACCATCAAATAGCCTTCCCTTTTCACTCCAAGCGTTAACTACATTAATAGTTACTCAAATTCTAGTACCTCCTCATGATTTTCTTTCTTATAAAACCGCCTAAAACACCAAATCACATATGGATAACCAATTCATTTTCAAATATAGTTGGGAGATTTTACCCAAGAAAAGGGAAAAAAAAATGGAAAGATCAGAACATGGGAATAGATCATATACAATACAGACTACCCCTCTTGGAATCCTAAATATGCCAATAATTGTACTAGTCCACATGTCTCTCTCTCCCATCAATCGATACTGGTTGAAGTAATGAAAAATCCCCCATTTGTTTGATGAGAAATGCGAAACAAATAAAAAAAAGATCCTCCAATGGGAATGAAATTACGCTCCCTCTGGCATTGGAGACCCCATCCTGAGCATCCTCGGCTTGGGCATGAGAGTAAATTTGATTTGATAATCTGCTATAGTTGTCCACACAATTATGCATGATTCACGATTGTTGTTTCCTATCACCTATTTGCCCCCCAGACCATCAAATAGCCTTCCCTTTTCACTCCAAGCGTTAACTACATTAATAGTTACTCAAATTCTAGTATCTCTTCGTGATGTTCTTTCTTATAAAAACCGCCTAAAACACCAAATCACCTCCAAATTGATGGGTTTAACTCTCCTCTTTTTCCTTTTTTTTTTCCTCAATGCAGAATTTGAATATGGAGGTCTCTCGTTTCAGGACTGAACAGTGGAAGGGAATCCGTGACCTTAGTAAAAAAAATAGATTTGGTTGTTCTTGTGCATAACTTGTCCCACCATATACCTCGATATAGCCAATCAAATGCATCACAGCTAGCTCAAACTACTCTTGGATGAGGCTAAATCCCTTGGAATTCTTTGGTACTTGCCATAACAAACAAATGCTCTGTCAGTGCACACAAGCAAAAGGCAACTATTAACGATGTACTGCAGGCATATCAAGCGGCTCCTAGCATGACTGAAGTTATCAATTCATGTCCATATGTCATGCTCAGCGCTGCAGGTTGTTCTGTGTCATGGAGCGCAATTGACCAAGATCCTGACAGCACAATGGCTCCTCAAAAGCTCGTCTTTGCCCCTTTAAATTCTTGTTAGGAGGCCTTTTCGGAAGAAACACGTCGTTCTCCCTGTAGAGGGTGTTTCTGCTCTCTCCGTCAACTCATTCGATGGCTGCTTCGCTCTCATGAAGAAGCTGCTTTAGAGGTACAAGTCTTCTACTTTTCAAAATACGTTCTTAAGCTTAGTTTTAACGTTTATGGATTTAGTTAGAAGTTTGCCTGCGATGTTTCTCCTTTCTACTCGGAAGGAACTTGCCAGAGATAGGCTTTTATTGGAGCTGGCCAGGGAGCGTGCAATTACTATAGATACAAGGCAAGATGACCTGGCCAAGTCAAACTCATTGACTGCTGCAGCTGCTGGTGCCTTCGTAGGAGCAGGTGTTGGAATCCTGCTGGCCGTTAATCATGGGCACTGCCTTGGCACAGATGTAATATTTGTCAGTAAATAGGTAAATTCTCGTACAAGTACAAATGGGACTGTCCATTGAACCACTCTACGGTGATCATTTCATGGTGTTGTCAGTGAATGCAAAAACAGAACGCATCTTATTTTCACCAGAGAAAACATGTCCTGTCCAGCTAGAACATATAAAATTTAAAGACCTTCAATATATAACATGAGCATTGATTGTAGCTCAAGGATAATGTTACATATGCTATTTAAGGTCGATCCTGATGCCCGATCTAGCATCAAAATCAAAATCAGCACAAATTCAATGAAATAAACTAAAGCCGGGGAACAAGAAATAAGCAGAAAACCAGAAGTCATGTAGAAGAACAGCAGGAATAAGTGCTCTTATTTTGCTTCGTTAAGTCAACATTAACCCGGTTGACAGACAATTCAGCCTTGTAGGAATCAGAGTTGAGAGTTTTCCGGCTAATATTGTTGTAGATCTCACGGATAACAATCTCAAAAGCCTGGTACACATTCGTAGAATCCAATGCAGATGTCTCTATGAAAAATAATCCTTCTTCTTCTGCAAGGCTTTTCCCATCCTCCAAGCTCACCTCTCTGATGTTCTCTAAATCACACTTGTTCCCAACAAGCATTCTTGCTACAGTCGTATCACAATGAGCTGCATTAACGGGAAAGGTTAAAAATTGTTCAAGCACTTTATTGCATGTTTGGCAAAGAACATTCAAATAAAAATTTTGAAAATGAGCCACCGACTATCAACTGATCTCTTGATTTCTATTAATCATCTAAACCCCATTACTAAAACAGTTTGAAACATATTGTGGCCATAATATGAAAACCGGAAGAATTATTCCTTAAACTATTGTAAGTGTACGATACAACTAATCTCTCAAGAAAGATGAGACGACTTCATTTTGGTTGGTGAAAAGGACTACGATCATCAATATTGTTCTGCGATAGCTAAACAGAAAATCAAACATAACAGGGTAAATTACAAGCACAATGATGTCTACATTTTCTTATCGTCCAAAATCAAACAAAATTGAGCTGCCTAAAGACTCCTCGAATCAACGCTATACTCCTTTCAACTTATGTTCGCATTGAGAAGGGTAAGGCCAATATATATATATATATATATATATATCAGCACCTATGAAGAAGCTCCACTCCATTCCGATAAAATTTGTTCCTACCCACAGGACACAGCCCTCGTTGCTAGACTCATCGATATTGAATCACTACGTATGCTTTCTTCTACACATTGTCTACCTAATTCAGCAAAAGTAACAACCTATTCTAGTTCTGAATTGCCAGTCTTCATTCTTATTTTAGTGCATCTATGTACTAACCACAACCTTCAAACTAGCGGAACAAAATATAAATCTAAATTAAAAATAATAAAAAAGGGGCATTCTCATAGTACCCACTGCAGATCAACCAAGGATATAATCCACTAAAATGTGTAAACCTTTGAAAATGGTAAAATAAACCAATAAAGGAAGAAAAAGATAAGACATGAAAGTATCACAGAGTGACAACGGAATCTTGACAAACATCAAATCGCCGGAAAATATCACATCCCAAAATTTTTAAATAACAAATTAATCCTCATTGAATCCATTTTCACTTATTCATAAAATTTATTACTGGATCTAATCTAAAGCAACTAAATTATTAGCAAGAAGCACACAAGCATAATCAAGAAATGTCTAAAAAAGCTTACTGTCAAGTTCATCAAGCCATCTTTTGACATTGTCAAAAGTAGTTCTCCTGCTAATATCATACACAACAAGAGCCCCCACAGCCCCTCTGTAATAAGCAGAAGTGACAGCCCTGAATCTCTCTTGCCCAGCAGTGTCCCACACTTGGGCCTTCACCTCCTTGCCATCAATCTCCACCATCTGAGTCTGAAACTCCACTCCAATGGTGGCTTTAGAGTTATGGTCAAACTCATCTCTTGCAAAACGGGACAGCAAATTGGATTTGCCAACTGCTGAATCACCTATAACCACTATCTTGAACAAATACTCCTCCCCTGTTTCTTCTTCCCCCATCTTTTTGCTTGATTTTTGTTGTCTTTTACCCTTCTTTTTTTTTTTGGATCGGTGTCTTTTACCCTTCTTTTATTCTTCCTCGGTCAGCACTGTATGTGTGTGGATGGAGAAAAAAGGTTGGATTTTTCCTTTTTAAGTGGACTAGTGTGAACTAGGGAGAGATTGGCTGCATAATTTACGGGTAATAGTATAGATATTAATAGGGATGGCAAAAAAATTCGTTCCGTCCCGTTTCGACGCTGTCCCACCCCGAATGGAACGAAAAAAATCCGTCCCGACGGATTGGTGGGGCGGGGCGGGACGGGACGGGAAGAGGGTGCCCCCGCCCCGAACCCGCGCTGTGAAAAATAAAAAAAAATTAAAAATTAAGAAAAAATTAATTAACAAGAAATTTTTGTACAAAAATAAATTAAAAAAATTAAATGGAGCAAGAAATGGGGCAAGCTCGCGCCCCGAACCCGCAATCAAGTTTACATATTTAATTAAGTTTATAACCCGAAATCTCTATTTTAAAAATTGAAGACNGTAAAAAAATAAATTAAAAAAATTATACGGGACAAGAAATGGGGCAAGCTCGGCTCCGAACCCGTCCCGCCCTATCTAAGATGGGGCGAGGCGTGGGGTGGGGTGGGAGAGTGGAGTGGCGGGGCGAAGATGCTCGGCCCGTTGCCATCTCTAGATATTATACAAATTATTTAATTCATTTTCTTTTTGTTGTTTTGTGTATTTTTTAGTTCTTCGTGTAACGAAAGAAAATAAAAATACATATTATAGGCTTATAGCAATTTAGGTCTTTGTTTCAGTCTCATTAAAATTTTCATTATTATTTTTCTATTCATTTTCAACCACACATTTTTCAATAAAATAATATTTTTCATCACATCAATAATTTTTCCTTCTTTTTCAACCACACGTTGTCCATCAATCTACTATTAAATAGAAAAATAATAATGAAAATTTTAATGTGTACCAAACATACACTCAATTTTTTTTTTAATAACCTCCTAGGTTTTATACTTTATTGATAATGAAAATAAGATAGACTTAGGAACGAGTTCGACCTTGTCTCCAGGTCAAGAACCTCTATTTTTAGTTTCTTAACAAGTGTTTAATCATCCATAAAAGGGTTAGATATCTTCAGACTCGAATTAGTTGTCCTTTCAGAAGAGAAGCATCCCTTAAAAGAAAGAAACAAAGCTCTTAAATTATTTTTCCTCAAATGTATATTCATGTGAACGCTAGGCTAAATTTATTTCTTTATCAAGGACCTGCACGTGTACATGATTTATAAATAGGCGACGACAAAACATAATCTGAAACATCTTGTGACGCCACGTGGAATGAATTGGGGGGCTCTTTTATTCAGTCTTCTTCATAGCTCAATACAGTTTTGAATATTTACAATTTTTACATGTAATAATTTGATAAATTCTTCATCCTCTTAAGCTTCAGCAATTTTGATGAAACTTCCTCTAATGTCTTCTTGTCAATAACTCAATTGTTGGCTTTGCCAAAACTTCTTGGAAATGGAACAGCATCTCTTACATCATTGAGTCCAGTGGCATAAAGAACCAATGAATCAAATAAAAATGTGAAACCCGAACATTTAGCGGTTCCATGCCTGCGAAGATCTAGATACCATTCATACTGCTCTTTTGCCAATCCCATTTCAGTGATCCTGCAATGATTTACAAAAGAATTTTCTTAAGTTGGAAGACTTCAAGAGGAGGATAATCTTTGATTGTTTCCGAGTAAAGTTCTCACCTTGTACTTAATACACTGAAGCGTTCCTCATTTTGGGCTCCTCTTATCAGAATTCCAACCTGAAATTGTTGATATAATTGCAGCTTGGAATAAGTTAACCTCTCAATAAATTATAAAAAACAAACACCTACTTGATTTGATCAGAAAAATGTATGATTTGTTCAAACCTTGGGTACAATTACGTCGAATGCTGCCACTGTTTTTCCATCATCGCACAAGCGCGTGTAGAAAGGCTTAATTTCTTTTGGGTGATTGTATATGATGACTGGCTTTTTATACATTTCATCAGTTAGATAGCTGCCACAGAAGAAAGTTTAGCCTTACATGTCCCTCATTACTACCATTTAATCCACCTTATAAAACTTGCAATCATTGTACAAAAAGACAAAGTAAAATCTCCTTAGCTCCTGTACCTACCTTTCATGTTCTTCACTTAGAGAGACGCCCCATTCGACTTTTGCTTCAAATTTCTTCTCGGTGACCTGATACCAAACCAAAATCATAATTTTGTGACTTTTGTGTTATTTTGTGCTGTAAAAATTCAGCCAAGTGAATTTAGAAAAAAACTCAATAGAAGATATGCCTTATTCAGAACTTCAATAGCCTGAGTGTAAGAGATCTTTTCAACTGCGCCAGTTGCAATCAATTGAAGACGATCCACAACGGTATTGTCTATTCTCTTTGAGACAAATTTTAGATCTTCAGGACTATTCTCTAAAATCCATTTGCATATGAACTTCAAAAAGTCATTTGCACAATCCACAGCATCCTGAAATTCCACAGAAACGAAGGAGTTATATTTTTAAATAGCGAAGCCGTTTCATATAGAGGGAAAGCATACCTCTAATACTGAGAAAGCCATTTCAAGCTCGACCATCCACGCCTCAGATAACGATTTCCTGGACTCTATTTTGTTTGCTCGGAATCTTGGTCCAAAGGAATAAACGTTTCCCAAAGAGCACGCGTAACTCTCCAAATGAAGGCAACCAGAAACTGTCAGAAACGTCTGGCATGAGAAGAAATCTTCAGAAACCTTGTCTTTATTTTCAGTCCTTGTAAATTTTTCAGATTTCGCCTTTTCTTTTGCTTCCAACTGAGATACGAGCTCGGTTGTTTTCTTGAGATCCTGAATAGCAGCTGCCAATGCTTCTTTATTGCTATCTGCTCGTTTAAGTTCTTCGACCTGCTTTGATTTTTCCTTGATCGAGGCCTTCATAACCTCAAGTTTGACACCTCCAGCATCATCCGCAGTACTTTGGTTCTTTATCTTTCCTTTACCGGAAAGAGTAGTCACTTGAAAGTTCTCACCTGTTCCCTCACAATCAGTGCTTGTTATTATTGGCACTTGCACGTAAAGGAAGTCATTTTCTTGGAAGAAGTTATGAGTTGCTTGTGTAAGAGCACTTCGGATTCTCATAACAGATGCTACCTGTGAAAATTTAAGCAAATTATTGAAAACCTAAGATTTCAAAAGAAAACTTCATAAGTTACCAAGGGTGCAGATATTACTGTTGTTGTTCGTGGTCGAAATTGGGCAGAATCCCTCAAATTTTCAAGGGGCAAACGTTTCTTCGATAAAGGATATCTGTTCTGATCAACTGTCCCAATATGAAGAATTTTCTCTGCTTTGAGTTCAATAATTTGCTTCCCCTGCATTGATGGTTGCTGCAATATACCTTCTGCCAATATACAAGTCCCCGTAGGCATAATTCTAGCTGGAGGAGCTAGGGACGAGTCTACCACAACCTGATCGATCACATAAATAGTATCAGAAATTTCAGTTTCTTGATTGATCTCCTAAAGATGGCTTTAAAAATTGTAATAAGAAAACAAAATTTTGATCAATTGTAAGGATCTAATTAGGTGTACCTGAAGACTAGCAACACAAGAACCATCACTGACTTCGTTCTAACGTTAACTTCCGACATCTGGCTTAGGATGAACCGTATCCAACTTATCACGAATTATTTGCTCCCCACCTCCTAAAACCTTCAGAATACTCCTAAAAAATGGAAACCGGGATTGAAGAACTTCCACACAGGTTACATCTTTATGCACTCCAGCATCTGGAGCCACCATCACGGGTGGTGTCTCGGGATCTTTTCTTACCTCCCGGGAGGACTTTACCCACCCTCCAACCACCACTCTCCTGCCAATGAACCCCACACCACCATCATTTTGGCCTAATACAGATTTCAAAACTACCCTTTTGGAGTACTTTGAAAGGGCCAATTGTGTTCCCATTGGGGCTTGTTCCAAGGCCATTTTTGGACAAGAAAAATAATCTTTTGTTGGGATTGTAGTGTTGAGGAATATGATTGAGTTAGAATTTATATGAAGTGAAGTTATGCTTTGCTTAAGAATTATTCTGTGGATCACAAAGAGGAAGATGGAAGAAGGGATTGTTTCTGGGTATTGCCATCTGCAGCAAGCTTGGAGGGAGAGACATGGACAGGGGCTAGGGTTTGGTATTCTTGATAAAGAAGGAATTCGCGGGAGTTTTCATATGTCAACCACCTTTTAAAATTATATTCTTATGTTTATTTTTAAGCCAAGTAACATTTATTTATTTTAATTTCTTAGCTAAAAAAATTGTCAAAAAGGCACTTATAATTCCCAAAAAAGCCCCTTGTACAGCGCTTAGAGGGCTATAAATTTACGGCCCTCTCTAATAAGTGTGGGGTCCACTGGAGTTTTTTTATTACACTAATAGACTATTTATGGGCTTTTCTGCCCATGTATTTATTTAATTTAAAATCATGAAAAACTTGAAATATTTTGTTAAAAGTAATTTTTTTTTATCTTTAAGGATTGCTTTTAAAACAGTTCATAAAGAATCTTCTTTAACCCATGGTGAAGATCAAATCATTGAAATTTTCTAGTACTTCAAAGAATTGAAACTCAGTACTCCTATCAATTAAAAATAATACAAGTCAATTAAATAGTGACAATAGTACTAAATTCAATACGATGGGAGTACTAAAAAATTTCTTAATAAGCATTTCTAATTCAAGATTCACCTTCAAAATACCTTCAAAATGCAATTTGAGATTATTAAAAGGTTGTAATGTGCGTTAACTAAAAATTTATTCCCACCGCTGATGTGGCAACGCTCTGAATAGGAGATCAGTTCTGAAACTAAAGAAAAAAAAGGTAGAAAGTTGCACACAGCTGACAACAAATTTCAGCAACTAAAAGAGGTAAATTAGTCCAAGAAAGTATTGATTTCAACCAAACTCAAAACACCGCTCAAAGGACACCAACATGGCAACATGCTAGAAAAGGAGAAAAAGTTCCATTCAGAAAGCATAGAATAAGTTGCAAATTTATAACAAGAATAATTCACTTTAAATGGACAAATCCCGTCTATCTTCCTTAGACCATTGATTCTTTCCAACAGAGTTTTGTGTCAAAATCCAGAATTCTCGAGTAGCTGGTTTCGTGATAAACAAAATTTGATACAGAAATTATAAGTGCAGCCAAAGCTAGCGGGTGCAAGTTTACATGTCTCCAAGTATGGACGGTACTGGATTTGTGGTATCTTCCCCCTTCTCTCGATGGAAGCGACAGCGACAGAATTGAAGAAGTTCAATATTTGATATGTCCCATTTCATCAGTTAATTTATAAAGAGAGGCGCGTATAAATTAATCATTTTGCCAGGATGTTCTCCTCCTACGAGGATGAAGGTGGATCTCTTGAAGATGACATTGCCGCGTGATAAGATGACAATGCAAGTTGAGCTAGGGCTGGAATGGCACCACCTGCACAAATTCAAGTCCATAAGGGAAGCCATTAGAAAGCATTAAATCCCCTTAAATTCAGATTTAGTTCGTGCAAAAACATTATTTATACAATGCTCATGCTTCTGTGACAATCAATTTCGTTAATCCAACTTGGGATTGTCTTAACATAGAAGAGTTCCAAGAGAAATATGTCTACAGCATATCAATCTTGTGAGAGATAGGAGAAGTGATGAAAACTTATTTCTCTAGGTACCATGCTGTAGTAGGTCACTGGCATATTCACTGACAAGAAGTGCTTCAGAATAATTTCCCTCTTATATTTATCAATTCAATTCAGCATTATTTCTTCAGATTGCCAGGTGTTTTGCAAGATATTTAGAGCTGCACATAATTTAAGTAAATAGAATTGACATTCTAGAAAGAACTCCTACCTGCCAACCCAGCACAACCTGAAGAGAAGACAATCACGGGAGGGGCCTGAATCCATAAAAAGGTTGTGACATAAGAACAAAACCAAAAAAAAAAAAAGAAAAAAAAAAGGGATGAAAATGGAAAAACAACAGAGACTAAGTCTATATTTGGCTCATGATTATAAACTGTTTATATACGCTCAATTAACTTTTTATTCACACATTTTGAAGGAAAAACAAGTACCACCCACTTATCTACCACACATTTTTATCTATTTATAATTTAAACTGCTAATAAATAATTCTCAGACATAAATTTTGACAAAACCTATACAGCCATTTACTCAACTATTATAAAACTAGAACCTTAAATTCAATCTGAGCAAAAGAAATGAAAGGGTCAGTTCACTGTCCTATGAACGGTGCATTTCCAGATCATACATCTTCAAAATGCTTGTATGATGTATTAATGCCAACAATACTGCCTGTATCTTTTTATGTCAAGACAACTAAATAGAAAATAATACAGATCAAAGAGCATCATCCGCTGACTGCCACAAAAGATTGTCAACAAGCTACCTAATCTTGCAAAATGAAGCAACATAGCAATTGTACTCTCCCTATCTTGTTTACACACAAGAAACCAACTCAACTAGATCTTCTTCCTATGCTAATATCCAGTGAGATACCTTCAGGATGAAAACTATTATTATATCTTGTCAAATGTAAGAAGAAACAACTTGAAGCATAACTCTATATAATAATCAATGACTGATAAACAAATGTGCAATCAAGTTCAACTGCAATGCCCCCGGCCCTGGATCTAACTGCTACTATCCAGTCCCAGGAAACTTTCAGATTATCCTTTCATACCTCGCTGCTCTTACACTGAAGAATAAGGCATCTTCATAACAAATCAATAGAATACACCTATATATATCTGATAAGGTTCTACTTTGAATACTAACTTCCCCTCAAAAGGAAATTCACCATTTCACCAGACAAACTACAAATCTGATATAGTTGAAGCGATTACGCACAAGCTGCACAACAGATCATTTAAACTTCAAAAGCATTTTCCCCACACCAAATATCCTCACAAACCTGCCTCCCCTCACCCATATCAATTCTCAAAACCTAATTCATGGTATACTCCACATTCAAGCAGGGTACGCTTCGTGTTAGTATCATGCTTCTTTAGAGAGTAGTTGGAGTTAATTATTGAAAAGTATGACCAATTTACGCGTGCAATGGCACATACACAATAACAACGCACTTCCTATAAACCAAGAAAGAAGGGAAAGATAAGGAGAAATAAGGTTGAAAAAGGAGGTTGAGTTACAGGCTTCAGGGGGAAAAACGAGTATGAGATGGAAGCACTTACACCAATGAGAAAATGCAACCACATAGGTCCTTTGATCCACTTCTGAACAATTGGCATGGCTGCAGAAAAATTACAAAGGAAGTATAAAGTCAGTCTGCAGACTATGATCTTTCTCACATGATATACACATCCTAATAGAATAGAATGCTCATACACAAATACCAAGATATGAAAGTTTCGAAGAATAACATATCCAAGGGAATAGATGGCAGAAAGCCAGTCAGATGACTGCCGGTATCTATTATGATTTCATCGTTTTACTTTATATTTCTTTAAGCTTAATCGGATTACTGTTTACTCATCAAAGACAGGGAAGAAAGAAACCATGCTTGCTACACCAACAATTGAAGACTTAACTACTGGGAAAAAACAATGGAGAAATTATACGTATATAGAATGGCTAGCATACCATGGTTAAAGCCATAAAAGGCCCCCGCAGTGCCACCAACAGCCGATCCTATCTAAATCAGCAAGAAATTTGGCAGAAACGCTTAATAAGGTACCCAAAATGCATAAATTTATTATTCAAACAAGCCATACCATAGAGAAGCTATCCCTAATTAGCGGCGGAACAGTCCACTCACTGGTCTCCTGCAGATGAATTAAAATTCAATACTGAGAAACTGCGTAATAGAGAATTAGAAACACTAAAAATTAATAATTTTTACCATCTCTTTGGAAAGAGGGCCGGCGCAGTGAGGGCATCTCATGCTTTCAATATCGCTTCTTCTTCTTATTCTCCTGGCTTCAAGGTTTGATTGTTCCGCCATAGCCTCAATGATAAATATTTACAAGTGGAGATTATGCATACAGGGGGCGGAGCCAGGATTCTTGCTCAGGGGGGGCACAACTTATCGATGTTGAACGTCGAGTTTTTGTCATAAATGTAATGATAATATAAAACAATAATACGATTCAATTCAATTCAACAATACCCAAATTTCACCAATTCCAATTCAACAATACCCAAATTTCACCAATTTCGATTCAACAATACCCAAACTTCACCAATTTCAATTGAAAATACCCAAATTCCAGCCCTACTCAGCAACAGTCAGCATTCAATTTCAGCAATACCCAAAATTCAACAATACCCAATTTCAATTCCATAACAGACCCCAGTGAATTTCTACTGCACACAGCACACAACAATACCCAAAATGTAGTATTAAAAAAAGAACAAAAACATTTCAAATGAACATAGAAGGAGCAGCAAGCAGTTCTGCAGTTTCATAGCAATCTACTATCAGTCTATCATCACCATTATTCACGGATTCACCAATAATCCAATTGCTACAGAAATTAAGAAAATACCTGATGATCCGGGCGGACTGGCGGAGAGAAGACAACTCGAAGCAATGACAACCAGCCAATTACTGCAGTCTGCGATTGCCGGACTCAGGGGCAGAAGGCTGGAACCTGGAGAAATCAAATAGCTAAGTCTCAAAAACTCAACCAACACAAAAAAACTCTAGGGAGAAAAAGAAAAGAAAAGCCCCAAAATATTCTACCTTCTGGCTTCTGCGCGAGGACGCGAAGGGCTGAACTCAAGGCTGCGCCCGCGAAGTCTTAATGGGGTGGAAGTTTAAAGTTTTGAAGTTGTCGGAGGCTGCGAAGATGCCGGAGTTGAGGTGCCGGCCTGTCGGGTGCGAACGGAAAAGACGAACCGTGGAGGAGGGCAAAGGGCTGGAGGCGGAGACGAGTCGAGCAGATGGATGGAGTGATTCGTGATAATGGATGGAGTGATTTGTGATGCAAAGGGCAAAGGGCTTAAATTTTTGGATATGGGCTCAAGGTTTTGGGCTATTTCTCTTGGGTTGGGACAATTGGAGTATTGGACAATGGATAGCCTATAAAAAAAAAAAAAAATTAAGCCCAAAATATTTTTTTGAGCCCAGAAGCCCAAAATTTTTTTTTGCTCCGCCCCTGCATACAGTCGATGCGTGTGCATACTAATACAGTAATACTCGCACTACTATATAGCGACAGAGAGGGGTTAGATAGAGAAAACGGTTGAAGAAGAAGAATGGAAATAGGCCCATGGCCCAAAGCCCATCTCAGTGTTTGTTAAGAAATGAGAATGGGCCCAAAATGGAGAGAAGCTGACCTAAATCGGAAACTTGAAAAAATGACACAAAAAGGGACACGATAATAGATTGTAGCACTGCCTGCTAAAGATTTCATTTCACTACTAAAAAAGCAACATAAATTGCAACATATACCTTCTTTTACACTATTAGCTATATCTATTTCTTCTTGCCATTAAGCATGTGAGTCTTTCATTTTGTTGAGCACAAATGATGATACGGAGAATCGGAATTGAGAGATGCTATGTTTTGTGTAAACTCTTCTACGAATTCTTGAACTAACAATTTCATCCAAAATTGGCCATTGAGTTGGTCAGAAAGAGAGAGAATTAGAAGTGTACTTCGTCTTCAATTTCTCTCGCCTTAAATTCTATTGTAGCCGTTTCTTGTCTTCATCCAATATTCTTGCTCTCCAATCTTCATTTCTGTAGTAGCACAATCCCGACTTCTACCTTCCATTTCCAAAGAAACGTAAACCCACATCACCTTCAACCACTCTTATAAAATTCAAGAATCATATTGAAATTCTCTAGTGGATTCAATTGAGACGGTTCTATCAAAGATATAAACAAGAAAAGAAAACGTCCCAAAATTGATCGTTAGCATTTGGCCAAATCAATGTAATAATTTGATATTTAGCCCATGTTTGGTACACATTAAAATTTTTATTTCCATTCTTCTACTCATTTTCAACCACATATTTTTCAATAAAATAATATTTTCTATCACATCAATAATTTTTTCCTTCTTTTTCAACCACGCATTCTTCATCAATTTACTATTCCAGAATACATTCTTCCAACATAATGTAGCTCAAACACACTCTTGCACCAAATAAGTGACACTGGAGTACAGAAAATGCTCATCTAAACCCCTTACCACAACCTAGTCCCCTTCTCTAGAGAACAGAGGAAAGAAAATGGCTTCTTCTCTAATGGCCTCTCAAGCCCTCACCCTTCGAAACCCCATCAATTTTCTCTCACACCGCCACTCCCCCACCGCTCCTTCCTTCCCCTCCGCCCATAACCGCCACCTCCTCCCTGCCCTCTCAAAACCAAAGGTCCTCACTTTCTCCCCATACCCAAAACCTTCAAAATCGAGAATCTCGGCCTCCGTTTCGGCACCACTTGCAAACTCAGAAATAAAATCTCCCAAAACCCGAAACCCATCTCATGATTTGCTCTCCGGCTCGACTCGGACACTCGCTACTCTCTTGGCCACAGCCCTAATCGCCTCAAAATTCTTGGCCGTCGGAATTCTAAACTTGGCCGTGCAATTGAAAGCCCCCCTGGTTTATACCGCTGGGCCGGCATTCTTCGCCGCGATGAAGGACGTCCCTACCGGGTCGTTGAACACGCCGTTCACAGTGGTGGCAGCCGGAATGGCGAAATGGCTGGATATTTACAGCGGGGTTCTGATGGTTAGGGTTTTGCTCAGCTGGTTTCCTAATATTCCCTGGGACAGGCAGCCGCTATGTGCAATTCGGGACCTATGCGATCCGTACTTGAATCTTTTCAGGAATATAATCCCTCCAATTTTCGATACACTGGATGTTAGCCCACTTTTGGCCTTTGCAGTTTTGGGAACGCTTGGCTCAATTCTGAACAGCAGCAGGGGAGCTTACTGAGTATTCTCTAAAATTTTGTAGTGTTTGATGATGAAATTACGTGCATTTACGGGTCTATTTGTTGGAGTGTAATAGTTTTTGTAGTATTTTTGTTGTAGTTACACAGAACTGGGTGAATTACTTGAAATGCTTGATCTTTGGATGGCTTCAAAATTCCTGCATTTGTTACTCGATAATTACCTGTTGCAAGGGAAATTCTATTTCCGTTCATTTAACTTTGGTTTTGGTTCCATTTGAATGAATCTTATTCTGAATTGGTTAAAAATTACGTCGGAACAATAAACCAGCTTAGACAGTCTTACCATTTGATTCTGGTTCCGTTTGTCTGAAGGTTTTCCCAAATTGGTTAAAAGAACTTCAGAACAGTAACCCAGCTTAGACAGTCTCGTCACTTTATTTTGGTTCTGTTCGTATGAAGCTTCTTCTGAATTGTTTAAACATAACTTCGGAAAAATAGACTAGACTAAACATTCTTGCCTCTCATGGTCAATTGAGTTTTAGATGGATGTAGACCAACCTCCATGCTCGTTGTCTATGGGTTCAGTTATTTGAGAAGTCTCATTATTTCAATCTTCATCAATTCAATTTTTTTCCCTCTTTGTTGATGACATGCTATATCTCATAGGGAGACATGCAATGTTAACACTTCGATTCACTCATTTAGATGGAAGTAGGGATTGCTAGCTAGTGTTGAAGAATATTGGGGTGACAGCCTATTCTCTCATTGACTATTGGCAGGTCATCGACTCATGTTAAATGGCCAATTGATTTGTATTAATACTTTAGTGGCGTGGGAGGATTAAATAATATACCAGATGAATTCTAAGGAAAAGAAGCTAAAATTCTGTTCATTATAATGTGTAATCTTACCCAGTACTTTGTATAACAGTTTGAGATAACTCACTTGTGGTGTTTATAGACTAATATTTTACCTTTCTCCTAATATTCTTGAGCTGTTTTATAGTTTTAGTACTTCCAATTGCGATGGAGACAGCTGTGAAAGGTTTTCCGCGATCACTACCCTTGCATTGGGTCTTGGGCTTCATTGTTAACTGTATTTATTAGTTACTGGGGGAATTTTTTTCCAATTTGAGACCAACAAGTAGCTATACTGTTCTTCCGCTTTAAACCGTGTTTATCCTTCTGGGGGATTTCTTAAGTTTGCATATTGTGTTTCCAATATTCATCCTTGTTTTTGAGCTAGCTTGCAGTGATTCAAAACACGATTCCTAATTGGTTTCAGGAATCTTTTAAATTGCTTTGGTTGAATAAAATCTTACTAACCAAATTTGCTCGAGGTTTGCGGGAAAATTTTAGTTTAGAATACGTATACTACACAAAGGCATCATGAGACAAGTTGCTAGGTTTTTCTAAAGTAAGAAGCGTTGGCTGTTTATCATCCGCACCCTTGCCTTTCTTTCTTGCTGAACTTGCACTTAAACCTGTCTATTTCCCTAGCAAATGACTTAGCATCTGCAGAAAGCTCCTCATAGTTTCTCTTCACCGGAATCTGTGCAGTCCCATAAAACTGATATACAAGTAACTTATGTGAGTTTTGGTTTGAGTCCTTACCAAATCTGTCTCTTCATATGATTTGAGTATCGTATCAAGATTTGATAATGAAGAATCATTCGGCCACATATCAGTATAATCCTTGTTACCCAAGATAACAGGCATCCTGTCTATAAAAATAACACAAATAAACTATGTTAATGAGAGTCAGATGCATTACACAGGTCATGTGAATCTTATTCTTGGACTAGTCTTAGCAGAAGCCAGGCAGCATTTCTACTATAAATTGGCTGCATACACCATACTTAATGGGCAGAGTTATTAAGAGTGACTGTTACATTAAGTGGGCTTTAAAGAGAGTAACAAAAACACTACAAACCATGGAGCCGTCCCAGAGCTGACGACGACGACGTAGTCACAATAGTGAAGATATACAGGACTTCTCCTGTATAGAGAAAAGAAAAGGAGAAACAGGATTAACTCTGGGGATGTATTTAGGGAATAGTCTGAGAAAGCATACAAGATCCAGGAACAAAATCCATGTCAGTTGTTCAAAAGAAAAATGTATTTACAAGTTTAAAAAATTTGTTTAATTGGTATTTCACTTTCTGGATTTTTCCAAGAATCGAATAGAGCAGGAAAGACCAGGGGCGACCGTTCCTAAAATGTACGTAGTAAAGTTGCTTTCGAGACCCATCTTTTTTCCATTCATTCTGATCACAAAATTTGTGAACATCAGGAAAAAAAAACAATTAACTACCTTAATAAAACCGAAGAAATATAAAATAATCAACACCTTGTTAGCAATCTTTTCAAATATTTGTTGGTGAGGTGAAAATCTATTGCAGCTTAGAACAACCAAAATCTAATCATTTAGTCTGAGTGCGGGGTCTGGGGTTTGTTCCATTTACCCAATATACAGAATTATGTGATTACGGTATTAACATAATTGGTATCTGCTGAGAAGAAGTTTGAAGAAGGAAATATGGACAAAAAAGAGAGAACAAGAGCAACTTCAACAACTATAGAGACTACTAGAATCTCTCTCATCGGAAAATTTCCATATATTATATTACAAAGATAAAAGAGTGGAAGGAGGGAAAGGGATTGGAATGTGAGAGAGAGAGAAAGGGATTGGAATGAAATAAGAATGAACATGTTTTAAGTTGAAACCATGTTTGACCAGAAGAATGTTGGTTATCAAGAAAAGTTGCTATGGCTTCATGCTTTCATCACCTTATAACATGTTCATTCTTATTTCATAAATAAATGTTTATTTTTCTCATAAAGGTCAATTCCCCCATCCCATCGCCCTCTTTCTTTTTCATGTGCAAGAAAAGCCAAAATCAAAAACCTACATAGGGCATCTCCTCAAAGGCTACGCTGCAAGTCTGCAACATCAGGCAGAACCTCAATGAATACAGTATTCTACCACAGACAAAACTGTAAATTAGTTTAGCTCCGATTTGTCGTCCTTTAAAATTTTAAATTGTTTGCTACAGTATCATTTTTCGCCATATCTTCACACAATAAAATATTCTACACACAAACTAATAAAGTTTACTAACATTTTAACTATACATTTTTCATCAATCTACTATTTTATAATACATTACAAGAAATTAATGGCTCTTAGCAAGGTCATCCATTGAATCAAACGCTGCAAAAAGACTTCTTAGGAGAGAGATACACACAAATACGTGTATTTTAAGATAAACTTTTTTTTTAATAAATATCTTTGTTTTATTTAATAAAATATCAATTGTGGCGTAGGAATATCGCGATTACATAATCGATAGTTGACATTCCACCAAAAAAAACCTTATTTGCTAAACGACAAACGATTAAACAATGTATAACAATAAACAAGCTAAAAATTGACAAAAGTGAACCAAATAAAACAAAACAAACCAAGCCTGACAACCCTCCAAAATAAATCCAGAAGAAAAAATCAACTAAGAACACAAGATACTCCAATTTTAAGATATACATTGATCTAATGAACACCAATATACACATATTGTTTCATTGGTAGATAAATTAAACATAATTTCGCACTCACTAGTTTTTGATTGCTTTTATCTTGATAATATTGGGAAAAGTGGCACATGATTTTCAAGTTCAAATCTTATTCCCAACTTGTAACGAATAATTGTTCTAACATGCATCGAGCACATATTGAACAAGTAAAGTAGTAAAACATTATATGATAATTATAATACGAGACTAATGGTCGAAAATTCCAAAGATGTTCCCTCCAACAGTAAAAAATATTCAAAAACAGTCGCTACAACAAGAATTGTTAAATCTAATCATTATCACATGATAATGATTAAATTATCTTCTTGGGGCCAACAATTTCTTGCCTCTGCACGCTATTAAAAACCAGTAATTCAATTTTTTTTCTCTCATTCTTGCATATATTTACTGAATCTCATCAGCTTTTCACCATCTTCAACAGACACGAGCTGGCAGCAGACAGCTTGAAAAGAAACCCCACGCCTTCTTCTGCACAACAAAAGAAAAAGCAACAATTAAGTTGCTTGTTTAAGAATTAACACCATGTTTGACAGAGCTTAAAAGTAATTATTTGATTAGAAACGTATCCTCTTTTAGAAAAACTATATCGTCCTTCACTTCGATTAATAAAATCATGTTTATTTTAGAATTTATAATTAATTTACCCAAAAAAAGTGAAGACTGGCACAATGCAGATAATCAGATTGTTTAATGCAAAAGTCTAAGGCCTGAGGTTTTTGCCTAAAAGCAACTGCTTTCCTTGAACAAAGTTATAAATATATGAGAAAAAGCAAAAGACTATAGCTTTGGAGACAAGTGTGGAAGGTCCCATAATAGAATATTAATCTTTGTTACTGCTTTTAATGATCTTTCTTCTTCGACAAAATTTGTGTCAAAAATCACATAAAAAAGTAATCTTTAAACCTGGGAAATCATGTAGTTTTTTACTGGGGTAGGGTGGCGCGGAAGAGGGTGCAGCGGGCTTACCCTTTTGGTCTGTGCGCGGAGGAGCGCCGGCGAAATCTTGTATAGATCTTCATCCACCGCCTTGTGTGGTGGTCTTGGTGGTGACTCTGCCGTGACAGGAGATGGTGGTGCTTTCATATCACTGTCATAGTCACACACCACCAATCCTGCTGCTTCCTTTTTCGCTTCTTTTTCTTGAGGATAACCTCCTTTTGCCTGTATTATAAGAATCAGGAAAATAGTCTTGATAATTAACATTGTGCAGAATATGCAGGTGAGGTTGGTGATGTGGGTATAGGGGCTTACTCGGCGGCGAGGAACAACAATCATGGCCGGAGTAACAACGTCATTCTCGTACAAATCTCCGGCAACGTACAAATTCTGATCTTCATTGGGGTAGCTATACTGGAAAACCCCAGCTTGTCTTGCAGATTCAAAGCACTGTGTAAATGGAAGGTCATCATTGCAATCCCAGCTACCAAAAGCAGGAACATGGCTCCTCCGAAAGTAAAATTCCTATAAAATCAAGAGCATAAAAAAGTCATTAAAATTTTTGAAAATTACACTGCAAATTACTTGAGAAATAGAGCTTACACTTACATCCATTCTTTGTAAATGAAGAATGTTCAAGAATCTTGGAGATGTATGAGATTGACTTGTTAGCGAAAGAGGTGTAGAGAATTTGTAATAACTTTTCTTCTTTCTATTAGTTGTTGCTTTCCAGTTCGTGGGCACGGGGAATTTAAAGGGGAATGGGAGAAAAATCAGCTGAAGTGGTGTCCTTTCTTTGTTTCTTCAGTGGAATAAAAAATTAGTAAAAGGACTAAAGAGGTTGGGTGGGGTAGGGTTGGTGTTTGGGGTTGAGGTTGATGACATGTTTGCGTCGGATTAAAATCAAATTTTAATCTAAATCATAATCAAACAATCAATATTTACCGCATCTTTCATAAATCACACAACTTTTCAACTATATATTTCAAAATTTCTATTAAAATTCACTTAAAATCTAATTTTAATCTACACCTTAAAAGTGTACGGAAGGAGAAAAGAAAGAAAAAGCAACAAGCCCAAATACCCAAGTTTAAACAGTAGCTGACAAATAGACAGAGAGGTAAGGTGGAATGGGGCAGGGGGTAGGGTGGGTAAGGACAAAAGAGGTGTTCTTTGCTTTACTTTTACTTTATCATGTGTAAATTCTCAATCACTTTTATCAGAGTGATTCAATGCTTTGCCCTATCTGTCTGACTGTCTCCCAGAAGTGTATATTCCAGTGTCATGTATTTATACAGAGACAGAAGAAATGGTTTTCCCATCTCCAAGCAAAATCTTGAAAAGTACCTCTAGTATTAAATTATCCTTTTCAATGTGTTCGATCGTACCCCCTCTTCACGCCCATTATTCTGGAAAAAAATATATATATAATTTTCAACGATAATTTTTAAGAGAATATATAATTAAAAAATATAATAATTATATTTAGCGAGATTATAAGTCCCGTCTATATGGTGTTAGGTCATAGACCAAATGAAATCTGAAATTAAATGACTCATTTAATTTCACTTATTATTTAATTATTTAATGCCACATGACTGATATTATAACTCCAATGAAACTAAATAACATTACAATAAAAAGGAAAATTTTGAAATTTACGTGCAAAATTTTGATTGTGTGAATGTATGTTAGTAGATGAGTATGTACAAAAAGAGTAAAAATAATGATTGTCAAACATGTGCTTATTTTAAACTACCTTGAATTATAATTTTAAAGTTAGCTTTTTTACAACAAAATTTTGAACACTTAGATAACTCAGATTTTAAGACATAATAGAACATTTTTAGATTTGTACTTGAATTTAACACGAGCAAATGATTCATTACCTCTTCTAATGTAGTTTACCTTTTTACAAGCTCATGTCCAACCACTCGTTCTCACAATACAAAAATTTTACCCTGAAACAATTTTTTTCCTGCTACTTGTATAATTCGGTCAGATCGAGTGAATAATCACATACTCAGATATATAAAGGTGGGCAAAAACTATTTCATCCGGCCTTTCCAATTTTTACTGGTGTGTTTGAGCAACATTATTTTGAAAGAATGTATTCTGAAATATTAGATTGATAGAGAATGTGTGGTTGAAAAAGAATGAAGAGTTATTGATGTGATGAAAAATATTATTTTATTAAAGAATATGTGGTTAAAAGTGAGTAGAAAATGAAAATGAAAATTTTAATGTGTACCAAGCAGAACTAAAGAAGATTGTTGATCATTTTAAGACCTGGAAAATTATTAACTAACCTTAAATGGATCTACCCACTGGTTCTCGGATTCTTAAATGGATCTTGCCCATTGGTTCTTCGATCTCTAATTACCATTACCTAGATTTGCACAAAAACAAGCACTGATGCTAGAGCCTAAAAAAGTCAAACTTAGATTTCCAATGAATTCTGTCTTTGACTTCACAATTTTGACTAATCTACTACCACCTCTTACGTTGTACACTGTCTGAGACTAAGAAACCTATTACGTTACAGGCTAAGAAACCTCTTTTATGGAATGAAAGATCTCAACATCATAGGGTTTGTTTTTTTTTTTTTTTAATACCCACAAACTAGATAAGGGAGTTAAATAATTTGTGGAAAACGAGTCCGATCGTACTGCTGAATATCTCATTGCATCATCTTTTTCATTTCTTGTCGACTCGTTTAATATCCTTCACCAATTCAAATATCTTCTCTAAATGTCAAGTATCGAGCATATTCTCTTCCTCCTATGACACGATAAAGTCGCCTATAGCTAGGACATATCAATATTATCTAAGAGTGTACTAATGATGTTATTCTATGCAGGTATTGTGTAACATCCTATCCATAAGTCAGTGTGTGTGCTTGTTTCGGAATTGTTGATCTAAGAAAGGGAAAAGACTATCCCAAGGCATAGGACCTTGTGAGCTGCACGATCAATTCATGAAGTCATTCTCTTGATGATATCTATTCTCTTCACCGTCTCGGGTTATGTGGGCTCTTTTGTCTTCTCTTGAATGTAGTGATTTTATCCTTTACATGGAGTGACATGACCAAATACAAGTATGTGACTTTTACTTGATCATCGATCACTATTATCCATGCATCTACAACGAAAAGAGGCACTATACCAAAAAACACCTTTTGCAGCGGCCAAAAAACGCTGCGGTAGATCTTTTGCAGCGTTTTTTCAAGTGTTGCGAAATTCAGTGTTGCCGTTAAGGGAAGACTTTTTGCAGTGTTTTTTAAACGTTGCGAAAAATCCTTTTGCAGCGTTTTTTAAAAGTTGCGATAGATCTCTTTTGCAGCGTTTTTTCAACGTTGCGATAGACACTTTTTTTTTTTTTTACAGTTATGGTAGTTGAGTTATTGACCCACAAAATTAAAAATAACACTCTGTGACATTTTGGAATTGCATAAAAATTGATAATTTCATTATAAATTTTTGAATCAATACAAAATTCGAATGTAATACAACACGACCTATCTAAAAAGGAGTAAGATAAACAATATAATTGTTTCATCCATCATTCCACTA
>CAIGRQ010190718.1:0-14778 GCA_903798375.1 Fraxinus sp. D2006-0159
AATACTAGGTAGATGGTGCAATTTTTACAAAAATAAAAGGCCCAAATTCTTAAAAGAAGGCCCTTACAGCCACTTCATCTTCCCCATTTTAAAGCCAACGCCGGTCTTCTTTCTCCACTTTACACAACGGCAGCCATTTTTAAGAACAATCATCAGCAACAGCAAGCAAACCTTTGGGCAGTTGGACGTAATATATTAAAATCCTAAAAAAGAAAAAAAAAGGCCAAAAACAAAGGCTCGCTGCTTAAAAAAAAGGAGGCAAACCTCTTATCTCATTCTAGGCTCCACGGCGGCTACTGGCGAATCCCGACGGAACCAGCACGGGCGGCCGCAAGAATTGATCAGGTGCTGAATCCGCCCCTGCTGTCAACCACCATATTCAACTTCTTCCGTCGACTTTCTCTCGACATTATAGAGAGATGTATTCATATACCTGGCAAGCACAATCAATGTATTTTTAGGTTCAAGGCTATAAAAAATAACTTTGGCCAATTGGCAAGATTTCAGCTAAAGTAAATCCGGCACACATAGGAATAAATAATTTACCTCATAATAAGTTTAGAGATTGTTCGAAAATTTCAAACAGTGAGTTTGGTTAAATAGTTTTTTGATTCAACATGTTATGGACTGGAATGATCTAATAACGGTTTGTTGTGAAAAAAACAAAAGATTATAGCCATAATATTAAGTAAAGTTCACAAAAACTCAAGAATAAAATAATTTGTAGAGAATTTAGATTTTATTATAATATGAAGAAAGAATACAAAGATTATGTGTTTTTGTCTAACAATTTCTAACTTCTCACCAAATCATAACGAAGAGCCAACTATATATAGGGAACAAATAGGGGACGTCAAGCCCTTATAGTAGAGTTGTAAATGAAATAAAATGTCAAAAATGGAGTCTGAAACGGAAAAAGATACCAAAACGGTGCAAATGGCAGAACATGTGGTGCGCCTCGACGCCACACAAGCAGGGCCGTAGCACCCAGCGGCGTCGGGGCCAAAATTATCGTGGCGTCCACTCTCAAATTCTTTACTCCAAAAATCTTGATTTCCTTCATCTCAATGTTCATTTCAAGTCCAATACAAATCCATATTCCCAATGGGCCTCCAAATAGAATTTTAATTAGAATTTGTCGAATAAACTTGAATAGAATTTCATAATTGCATTCCAAATAGGATTCTTCTTAATGTGCACTTTTATTGGAACTCCCAATTATCTTCATCATCATACCCGAATTCTTAACTATCTCCACATTGACACAAATTCAACTGCAATGAACAAAACTTAAAAAAAAATATCCATCTGGAAACAAGTTTTACTGCAATGAATAAACTTGAATTTTTCAATGAAAAATGCAAACAAAACTTCTCCATCAACAATTCCAACTGAAAATATTCACCATCTATGCTACTCCAATTAAGGGTAAAAGTGATCTAATGACCACTAAACAAAGCTGAAACATGCCCAGTAACATAATCACAACTGAATGCACAAAAGAAGAATCTTGGCTAGAATTAACACATTTAACCACATTCAAACCATCAACAAAAACATCAGAATTGTACCTATGTGGAACCTTATGGACAAAAATGGGTATATTTTTAGCAATTAAATACGACCTTAAATTAGACTTCAACAGTACAGAAGTCAACTCTAAATCCACCTGAATTCTTAAAATATGTTAATTGCATATGATTTTGTATTACTTTGCAAGATGTATAAATAGGATTTTCTAGGTCTCATCAGAACAACACGGGCTCCTTTGATAACCTTCAGAACTCTATCTTCAATAGTGTACCTGTAGCCTTTTAAATTAAGAGTACTTAAGGAGATAAAAAATTTCTTCAGACTTAGAACGTGTCTCACTGCATCAAGTGTTCTAATAATCTCATCAAACATCTTTAATCTAACCTGACAAATACCAGCTATCTAACAAGGTGTGTTATTACCGATTGGGTGACATGTGAAAAGTGTAAGTTGTATCCAAAATCTAAGTCTCGTCAGGTTTGGAGTTGTAGTTAGACATAAGTAGAAGCTCTCCATCACTGTTAAGATTCTCTAAAATACTTGCTTCCCCTGGAGTTTCTAATTGTTGATTTGCAATTGACTTTGATTTATTCTGTAACTTATAACAATCGTTTACCAAGTGCCCATTTTTTTTTATTTACAATAATTACAATTTTTGAAGTTAGATTTTAACTTACCCCATCGAACAACCACCATGAACAATGAGACCATCTTCATTATCCACATATGCTATAAGATGTTTCATCTTCTCCTTTAAATATAGAGTATTGTAGACTTCTTCAATGGAGAGAATAACACGACTATATAAAATCGTGTATCTAAAAGACGTGTATGAGATGGACAATGAACATAACCAAATCAATCACAAGTCTTTTTATCATATTTGGCCTCCGAGGTCTCCAATTCAGCGACAATTTCTTTAAAAGCGCTTAGGTGATCCTCAAGAGATGTATCTTCTGTCATACGGTGATAATATAGACGTTGTTTCAGATGCAATTTGCTAGTAAGACTTTAATCATGCATAATTACTCCAATTTTAACTATAATGCAGTGGTTGACTTCTCTTTCAAAATGTCCTGAAGAATATTATTGAAAAAATGAAGATGTATTTGAGATAGGGTCTTTCGATCCCTCAGTTGCTTCCCCTCTATAGTCCAAGTTGTGAGCATCTTGCCAAATTCGGATAACGAATTGTCTAAATTCATCAAGCGAGTACTGCTCGCATCTTTACCTTCCACAAAGAAAATCTTGTAGCAGAATATCATATTTCATTGTTATCATCACGAAAAATCTCGATCTTCCCAAGAATTTTTACACCTAAGGTTCTGATACCATTTGTTATGGATTGGAATGCTCTAGATAAGGGATTATATCCACGATATGAAATAAACATTACAAGAATGCAAGAATAAAATAATTTGTAGAGAATTGAAATTTTATTATAACATGGATAAAGAATACAAAGATTATGTGTTTATAATTTGTCTAACAACTTCTAACTTCTCACTTAATCATAATGAATAGCCAATTATATATATGGAATAAAAAGAGGACGTCCAAACCCTTATAGTAGAGCTGTAGATGAAGTAGAATGTTAAAAAGGAAATGGAAACCAAACCAGTGTAGATGACAAAACAGGAAATGGAAATCATAACTTTGTACTTGATTTTTTTTCATCTCAAAGTTCTCTTCAAGTCCAATACAAACTCATACTCCCAATGGGCTTCCAAGTAGAATTTCAATTAGAATGTGCCAAATAAACTTGAAATAGAATTTCACAATTACATTCAAAATAGGAATTTTCTTTGTATGCACTTTAATTAGAACTCTCAATTATTTTCAACAAAGAATTCGGGTCTCGCCCAAATTCTAACACAACATGTACAAGAGAAAATGAAAAAACATAGCTGGTAACATTTGATATGCCAAAATTACATTAATGAGGTTCTTCTTAATGTGCACTTTAATTAAAACTCCTCGTTATCTTCAACAAAGAATTTAGGTCACACCCAAATTCTAACACGTCAAGTACAAGAGAAAATGAAAAAACATAGCGGTCTGATATGCCAAAATTACATTAATGGTGGAGATTGTTGAGTCAATTGCTGCAATTTTGACCAAACAATTATTTCTAACTAAGGTTAGAGTTTTTGTTGAATGAGAAATGTGACTTTAAGCTATGGCATTCCTCTTTTCTAATGGTAATACTTCGCATGCTTACGGACGTTGTATCAATGGTTTGCTGGACTCTTCATTTAGTTCTCACTCAATGGCTTGTTTACAACATATTCACAATCTCTCTCTCTCTCTCTCTCTCTCTCTCTCTCTCTCTCTCTCTCTCTCGTCAAGTGATTCTTGAGAATTTCTCTTTCGTCATATCTAATACATTTCTTTTTCTATTTGTAAATCCTAGCGATTTGTGAAAAATATAGCAGGGGAAGGTTTCCATTTATGTTAATGAACAATAAAA
This sequence comes from Fraxinus sp. D2006-0159, assembly GCA_903798375.1. Taxonomy (NCBI): domain Eukaryota; kingdom Viridiplantae; phylum Streptophyta; class Magnoliopsida; order Lamiales; family Oleaceae; genus Fraxinus; species Fraxinus sp. D2006-0159. The sequence continues at coordinate 4,004 of CAIGRQ010190718.1, forward strand.
TATTGGGCTGGATTGGTTATATTAGGGCTTTGTGATTTGATTTGGATNTCAAGTGATTCTTGAGAATTTCTCTTTCGTCATATCTTCTACATTTCTTTTTTCTATTTGTAAATCCTAGTGATTTGTGAGAAATATAGCAGGGGAAGGTTTCCATTTACGTTAATGAACAATAAAATATTGGGCTGGATTGGTTATATTAGGGCTTTGTCATTTGATTTGGATGTTTTTCCAATATTTGGTTTGCAATTGAACCTTGATTCTTATGGTTGTGCAAGTGCGCTTGAGTGTTATCCTCTTTGGATGCTCAACTTGTGAATAGGCTCTTCCAGCTGATTATTCAGGCCTCCGTTGAAAAATTAATCCTTAGTGTTCTTACTACTCTTTCACGTTATTTTCGTTTTCTTGGTACTGGTTGAGTCTTGTTATAAGACCTACAATAATTTTAAACATAACCAAACAAGTAAAGACAATCCCAAATCAAAGTAAGAAATTACTAACCTGTGGATTTGAACCGACGAATTAGAAAAATTACTTATATATGATTTTTTAAGTATTTAACAATTAATATAAAAGAGACCAAGTTATAATATTAAGGTTGATTACAAGACAAATGCCAAAGAAAAATGACTTTTATATGATGTTTTTTAAATTCCTTTGATCTCATTTACACTTCCATCTCCAAAGCTTTTTCCTTGGTATTAAGCTCCTGAAACTTTTATTTCCAATTGAAACTATTCCAAACTCACACAAATTTATGGGAACAGAAACTTTATCCACAAAGGGAAGTAAGCAATTAAATAAGCTCTTCAATTTGATCTTCTCTAGGCAAGAAAATAATCTCAGGATTTTGGTTGGGTACATATAAATTTTATTAGAACAAGAAATCGAAAGCACAAAGCATACAAAGATTTATTCTCAGATGTACAACTCAAATAACCACTGGCATTTCATTATCAACGATCTAGTGCTCAGAATATTGTACCCTTCCGTAAAAACTCGAAAACCTCAAACACAAACCCTCAATAGTCAGTCGATGCTACTTCTATGGACCAAAAGGCATAACACTGAAATTGTACACACTCTTCTCTTCTAAGAATCATAGAGACTCGGCCGTTGTACAATGGTTTGTTGGACTCTTCATGTAGTCCTCACTTTGTGGGTTGTTTACAACAGATTCACATCATCTTTGTGGTTCTTGAGATTTTATCTTTCTTCATATCTCCTACACTTCTTTTTCCCTTTGAAAATCTGAGTGATTTGTGAAAGATATAAAAGGGAAAGGTGTCCATTTACGTTAATGAATAATATAATATCGGACTGGATTGGTTATATTAGGGCCTTGTGCTCTGATTTGGGATTTTTTCCCATATTTGGTTTGCAATTGAACCTTGATTCTTATGGTGGTGCTAGTGTGCTCGAGTGTTATCCTCTTTGGATGCTCAACTCGTGAGTATGTCCTTCACCGAATATCTGGGCCTACGATATAAAATTCTTAGTGCTCTTACTACTTCTTTGCATTATTTTTGCTTGCTTGGTGCTGGTTGAGTCTTGTTCAAAGACCAACAAACTTTTAAGCATAACCAAACAAGTCAAGACAATCTCAAATCGAAGCTAGAAAATTCTAACATGTGGATTCGTAACGACATTGGAAAAATTAATAATATATGATGATGTAAAGAAGAATTAACAAACGTATTTAAAAATTAATATAAAAGACCAAGTTTTAATATTAAGGCTAATTACAATACGAATGCCAAAGAAAAAGGACTTATATATTATGTTTTTTTAAAATTCCTTTGATCTCATTTACACTTCCATCTCCATCGGTTTTTCCTTGGTATTAAGCTCCTTAAACTTTTATTTTTAAGTGAAACAATTCCAAAATCACATTAATTGATGGGAAAATAAACTTTATTCTCAAATTTAAGTAAGCAATAAATAAAGAAATGTAGGATGGACAACAATTAGGAAAGAATCTATAATAGTCCCCATTTGAGACTATTCTTCAACATGTCTGTCAACTGAAATTTATATCATGTTGAGGAACGTCACTACAAGAAAAAATGGTCTTGGCAATATATTTATATGTTCTTTTCATTTTATGAAGTTTGAGCAGAAAGTATTAGCGGTTGAATGTTACATAAATCAGAAGGGGGCCTCAAAAGAACAAGCATTTGCAGAATCTCAAATACGAGTTATGAATGCATGAGCATATATACTAAAGTTGTGTATTTTTTTTTATTTTTTTTGGTCTATTTGCGTGACATGGTAGCATAATTTGAGCTTCTTCTTTTTTTTGGAGAAGTTTTTAACCTTAATTTGTTGGGTAATTCTCGTTATCCTATGTTTTTTGATACTATTAAACGAGTGAAGCTTCACTTATCATTGTCCTTATTGTATAATATTTTAGTAGTGGGATAAGTGTGTTTTACATACTTACGTAGGCTACAAAACATGGACAATTGTTGGTAACTATATCAACATATAACCTTAGTTCTATACAAATTGTGTCTTGTAGGATAACATTGATGGACATAGTGGAATTAAAAAAAAAAAAAAAAAAAAGAGAAGGCAAGGGATGTCTAGAACACCATCTACCTAGGGGTGGATAATGGGTCGGATCGATTTTGGCCCAAAATCGATCCGCCTCGATATAACCGATTTTGGGCTCTTCNAAAAAAAAAAAAAAAGAGAGAGCAAAAAAAGGACTAAAGTGATAGAAAATCAAAGTTCAGGGACCAAAGTACAAATAGCCGAAAAATGATCTGGAAGAAGAAACGAAGATGTGAAAAGAGTCGAACACCAATTTAGCAAAGGAATGATGTGTTGGAAGAAGAATAAACGAGAAAAGAAATAACGAAACGAAATAAGGAGTTCGGAGACCAAAACGCAAAGAATGAAAGTTTTCTTGAACAATGCAGTCACATGCGAATCTCAGGAGTGCATTTCATTGTTCTATGTGGTCACATGGCAATGTACTATGTAGTCGCATGGTACAGTTCCGGAGGAAAAAAGCTGGTTCCCTTATTTCCATAAAATTCTTATAGAAACAAATTTTGGGGCATTTTTTTTAAAACAGAGTCGTCCAGAACACATTAGGAGATATTCTAAGAGCTTTTGGGAGCAGAGAAGGATGAAGAAACACGAAGATCGATATCAAGACTCGAGAATTCAATTCAATTATTTGGGTGATGTCGATTCTTCAATATTCTTTTTATTTTTTTCTTCATAACATGCTATGCTAGTTTTCTTTGTACTAGGAGAACGATGAACCATGTCATATAAGTTTTAATATTTAGTTTTATACGTTTGACATTAAAAATACGTTTTTGAATATTGAATGATTTATATAATTTTCTTTTCTCCACAATTGTTGTGCAAGTAATTATGTGAATTTGGTGACTTATTTTATGCATTCGAAAGAAGGGAAAATAGGTTCAAAATATATAAATTATCCATCGTAGAAATATAATTGAGTCATATATAAAAGTAGGTTTAACATTACTCGAGATATATTGTTAAATAAAATAGGAACATTGATTCGTCAAATTCAATCATATTGTCAATGTGTAAAACTAGGGTTAAAACTGTTTATTGCATGGGAATTCAGGATCGTAGTATGTTTGGCATTCATTAAAACACATTAACTTACGTTCAACATAATTTACATTTACTTTAGTTAATTCACTTAAAATTGCATAAGTGGATTAATTTAGATATAATTTAGTCATAAACACATCTTATTATTCTTGTTTCGGTTAAGGTCGTGATAATTAAAATTGAACTAAATTAATCTCTGTTGGACGATACTTGGACTCAATTCCACTTTATTACTTGTTCACGAATCGTACACTTGCGATAATTTTAATTCGAAATATATTTTCATAAACATAGCCTCGAAATGAATTGGATGACTCACCTAGCAGATTAATGAACTACTTTAAAACTAACCCATAAGAACCATCCCAACAGGTCCAATTTGTAGTTTTTAAAAGTTAAAAACTTATTCTTCGTATTAAATTCTCAGAAAAATAAAACAGATGGGGTCAAGCATGCTACTCAGAAATGCAAATATTGATGGATCTGTGGACCATTTACGTCGACGTCTTTGAAAGAAAATCCGAATCTGGCTTGGAAAAATATTTTTACATAGATCAATTTAGACGTGGATTGAAAAGAAGGGCCAATTTGTCACTTTAGCACTATTGCTAACTTGTGTACAAACTTTCACCTTAACGTGAAAGGTCTTGGCACCAAGTTCATAAATTCAAACAGTCTGCAATTTTCCCTAAAATTAAGCATACACACTCAAATGGAAATAAATTCCAGTGTTTTGAAAACTGGACTATCGAACATGAACTTGGAAATGAAAATGGTCAAGGGGTTGAACTCGTAGTAAAAAAAATTAAAAGTTCAAAGTGAAACAGCCGATTATTGTTTTTTTTCAATGGATTTACTTTTTTAAATTTATATGTAGAAAAATTAAAGCATTGCTCTTAAGTCTATGTGAACTTTTTATTTTTAACAATTACGTTCTCAAACTTTCACTTTTCTTAAAGGTTCTCAATAACCCTCCAATCCATTACTGTAATAAGATTATCAAAAGTTGAATACTTCTAGAACTTCAAGTGCACAATTCTTTGTAACAAGTAAATTCTTGTTCTTAACCAATCAAATTCAATTTCCAAGGTACCAAACCGTTCAGTTAGTTGCAGACTTTGCCCAAACCTTTCATTTGCGCCACCTACGGTACCAAATCTTTAAAAAATCGAAGTTCCAATCCTCATTGACGGTTTCCATCTATTTGACTATCAAAATCGTTAGTTGATCCCAAAAATAAAATAAAATAAATTATAATTTCCACCAAATAGATAAGGGTAATTTTGAAATTACACATTTTTCCTATCTATTATTGCACTTCATTGTTCACTTTCCCTATCTATTATTGCACTTCATTGTTCACTTTCCCTCTATTTTCATCACTATTAATATCCTTCTCTCTCCCACAGTTAGTTAGGAAAAATCAGCATGCAGATGGAGATGAATGTATGCAAATATAGTTCTCCAGCGCAGATGAAGGCCTCTTGGACGAACCTGAACCCAAGAAGAAGATTTCTCACTTGTCCTTGAAGCCAAGATATGGGTGGATGTACCTTTTTCGTGTGATGTGACCCTCCTATGTGTAAGAGACCTAGGGAGTTGATTCCATATCTATTATGGGCTAGAAGGAAATGGAAACTGAAATCAACACCCTCCAAGCAACAAGACCAAATTTGTGGAAGACTTGCATGTTCGACTTTGTGTGTGGGGTGTTTGTAAAATGGGTTTGTACCTAAGTATGTAGGCTGGTTTTATGGGATAGGCGTTTTTAGCTTCAGATATTTAGGCTTAGTGTTTAGGCATTGGGGGATTTTGTGTTATATGTTGTGAAATGTGGATATAATGTGGTCTTGTTTATACCATTTTCCTTCAAATCAAATGCCCCTTTCTGTATTGTATTCTAGATGGTACTGACTTTTCACAATTCTATTTCTATTTCTACCATTTGTTTAATGACAACTTAAAGTTCAGATCACGCTCCAAACATTTTGTATATGGTGCATCAGAGGTACTAAAGCTTTGTTATAGTTGCAGTGAAAGTACCAAGCATTTTATTATAGTTGCAGTTATAGTACTAAACCTTTGGTGATGGTTGCACTATTAGTACCAAACATTTGGTACTAATGTTTTTAAGTACCAATATTTCACGTAAAACCTAATTGGTTGGACCCGATGTTCGCTGAAAATCTGGTGACAACAGTGTAATGCAATGAATTCAACCTCAACAGTCCAGAACAACATATGAAATCAAAACATTTGCTGCATATGCTTCCATTCCATTCGACACTTCAACAAATACAGCATTTGCAAAATAATTATAGTTCACTTTATAAAATCATAATATTGACAAAATAAGTTCACTTCATAACAAAAACGTAAAAGGAGAAAACACATCATATTGAAGATTTCGATCCTTGAGTGTTGGCCTTCTTTAGTCGTGACTTTGAAGTTATTCCAAATAGTGTTCTTTTATTTTCCTTTGATGCACTCGACTGTGTAACTTATTGAGACTCCGGGTGCATGGTTGCTTGCTTCTGCTTCTTGTTGTGAACTAGCTTCACGAGGCAATGATCCCTTACAGCTTCTCTTATTATGCCCAGATCTCCCACATCGTTTACACGTCATCTTCATACTAGTCATTCCCAACTTAATTCCTGTAGGTGGCTCCGTCTATGACCTCTTTCTCACTTTTTTAGGTATGCCTGCCTGTTTTTTCTTCTGCGGTTCATTCAAAGGGTGCTTTCCCAACTCTGGCCCTAACATAGGTTAGATCACTGGAGAGTAACACATGAGGTATGTTTCCTTGCTTGAAAGCATGTCTGATATTGCGTGGGGACATGGCATTCCAGTCCGCTGCCATTTTTGCATGCACATTGATGTTTTGTCAAATCAACAGTCCACCTCAATCCATCTCTGCTGGTTATCTCGAACTTATGACTACCTGTGTAGTCTGCCTTCAAGTATCTCGCCTCACCCTTAGCCTTCTCAATAATTTTCATTACCCTTGGCCTGAATGCATGATCCCACGTCTGACTTTTTCGTTCATTCTTATCATTTGTTGATGTCTTATTGTTTCTAATATAGTGATGATGGGCTTTTCTCTAGCAACAACAATGGAAGAATTGAATGCCACCCGTTATTCAAATGAATATCACACTTAGAATGCCCTTCAAAATGTGATCTACTCCATTGGAAAGGTGGTTTTTCAGTAAACCAATTGTAAGCATCTTCATTAACTTCTTTCAACTTATTCATTGCATTCCTCCACTTTGGCACAGCTGTAGCCCTTGCTGCAGCCCATAACAAGTTCTTAAGGGTCGACCTTTGTGTACCAAAGTGATTGATGTATAAATGTCTATTTGTGCTTGGCCCATTCACATAATTGACTTATACAATCCACCAAACCCTTTAGTTTATTAGAAATGAATGTCCAAGCTCTAGGGTTATACATCCTTATGTCATCAACAAAAAACTGTATGAATCATTGTCGATTTGCTTTATTCTCAGCATCTATAACTGCCCATACTATGGGGAACATACAATTCTCACCATCAATTCATACGGCTACAAGCAATTGTCCACCTTGTGCAGACTTTATGAAGAAACCATCCAACCCAACAACTGGCCTACATCCAACTTTAAAACCCTCCTTACAAGTCTCTAAACATATATACAATCTCTTCAAGGTAGAACATAACTCTTCAATCTGCACTGTACTACCAGGATTTGTTCTCTTTAGCTCATCTCCATAATTTCGTAAAATTTTGTACTGCTCAACTGCAATCCCATGCACCACTTGTGCACATTTGGATCTTGTCCTGTATAACTGATGGTTTGAAATCTCATACATGCAATCTTCTTTAACAAATTTCACAAAACTACTCATTTGCATATTGGGATCAAACTTAAACTTTATTATGTATTTTTTGCTAGATAACCTGCATTAATCCTTTTATTTTGCCACACCATGGTGCATGTGTGCTCATCTCTGAAGGTGTTAATTCTGAGACTCTTGTCTCGTTGTTGGTATGCATATAAGACCCAAGGGCAGTTCTCTTGACATCTAACTTTCAACTGTGTTTTCATATTTTTCGCATATCTGAGTTGACTAAGATTTTTAACTAAGTAGTGAACAATTGCAGACCTTAGAACCTTGACATTGTCAAATTTCATCCCTAAAAGAAATGAATAAACTTTGTTTTCAAATACATTTTAAAATATCTGTAAGTAAGTATGTAAGTATAACAAATTCATTGCCTAAACTTAACTTTAGATCATCCATATCATTGGCAGGGTTAAACTAGCACTCATTCATCCTTCTGGCAGATGATCCCTCACCTTCATTGTCACTAGATAAGCTCCTAAACTCATCTAAGTCATCATAATATGTTCCAACTTCTTCTTAAGAAGTTGTCTCGCCTTCTTACTCACTCCTTCTACTATTTATATCAATATCAAACACTTCACTCTACCTGAAACCTGTGTTTTCATCATTATCATTCTTGGGTATATTTTCTTCCTGCTCATTCTCCGAGTCATTGAAATCCTTCAAAAAAAAAAACTTATTTATATTCATCATGTTGCTCAGGATCTATGGAATCTATTTGCACACATCAGATACATGGTCTTCTTGCTCAACAAGGTGATCTGTTTTAGTGTCAACATGTGCTTCACTTCTCTTTGATTGCTCTGGTTCACTATGTTGCACCTTAGATTCACCAACATGCACATCAAAATGTTGTTCACCTTGCTGCACATTATTTTTCCCAAACTACACCTCTGATTAACCGTGCTGCATATCAGGTTCAGTAGTATTCACCTCTGATTCACTATGCTGCACATGAGTTTTAGCAGCATTCACCTCTAATTCACTATGTTGTACATGAGTGTCAGCAGCATGCACATCAATTTCACAAGCCTAAGCCTCTTATTGAGCATACTGCAAATTAGTTTCACTAGTCTGTGCCTCAGGTAAGTCTGCTTCAAAACCATCATCATAATCCACACCAACCACTTGTTCAGGCCTAGTTAAAAGAACCTCTGTTTTCTAAACTTCTGCCTCTGCTTGACCAACATCAGTTTTTCCAGGATCAACCACATCATCTGCTTCCATGTCATCTACTACTTCAACAATGCATAACTTATCACCTTCTAATGAATCATCATAAACCTCAACAGCATAGCACGATTGTTCCTCACCCACTGGTTCATCGTGCACACTAAACTTTTCAACATTTACCAACTCCTCATCAGTCTCACAATTGGACATAAATATTTTCATCCCATGGTGACTCCAAAATCTCAACTACAGGCAAGCAATATACTTTAGCCATCCTATTTTCACCAAGCCACTTCACCACATTCAAAAAATTTGAATCTTTCACCAACCAGAATGATGTTTCACTCAATCTCTTCTTCTTCATCTTGTACAGATATCTGACTCAACCAAAATATCCCAACATCTTCATGGTATTGTCAAGAAGAAATCTGTTGAAGAAATCAGGGTCGACATAGTCTATGTAACTTACTTTACCATGCTCGTACACAAAATTTCTCATCCTTCCTAATAAAATTCCACCATGATGTAGATACTTTGTGTTTTCCACTGAGAAAATGAAAACAAAAAAAATCAAGCCCTAACCCTTTTTAGTTCGAGCAATGCACATGTATAGAACAATCTATTACACAACACATTAACTTCCAAGTTATCAAATCAGGTAAAATTTTCACATTTTCCAGTACTGGAAGACAATATATACGCACGGCTTGTAATCGTATTGTTTTATACAGCAAATAGAAATTGCAGGACACACGCTTGCCATATACAGGTTGGGGAAGAAAGCCTTAAATATGGGCTGCAAAATCTGATGGAGGATCATCTTCTTCTTCGTATTGGACGTCTTCATCTTTGTAGGTTTCTACATTTCCATAACGGATGATGGAATGGAGAGTACCTGGCGTTTTTTTCATTTTAAAGGGAAAGTGTGTAATTTCGAAATTGCTCGTCTATTTGGTGGAAATTATAATTTTTTTTTTTATTTCTAGGGTCAACTAACGATTTTGGTGGTAAAACAGACGGAAACCTTCTATGAGGACTGAAGCTGCGATTTTTTTAAAGGTTTGGTACCTTGACTGCAATTTTCCCTAAAATTAGAAGCATACACACTCAAATGGAAATAAATTCCAATGTTTTGAAAACTGGACTATCGGGCATGAACTTGGAAATGAAAATGGTCAAGGGGTTGAACTCATAGTAAAAAAATTAAAAGTTCCAAGTGAAATAGCCGATTGTTAAATTTGTATGTAGAAAAATTAAAGCATGGCTCTTAAGTCTATGTGAACTTTTTATTTTTAACAATTACGTTCTCAAACTTTCACTTTCCTTTCCGATTGTTAAATTTGTATGTAGAAAAATTAAAGCATGGCTCTTAAGTCTATGTGAACTTTTTATTTTTAACAATTACGTTCTCAAACTTTCACTTTTCTTTCGAGTTCTCAATAACCCTCCAATCCACTACCGTAAAAAGATTATCAAAAGTTGAATACTCTAGAATTTCGAGTGCACACTTTCTTTGTGACAAGTAAATTCTTGTTCTTAACCAATCAAATTCAATTTCCAAAAGAATATTTCAAATTTTCAACATCTTTTAGTTTAAAACAATCATTTAGGAAACTTCTTCCTTTGTATTAGACGAAAAGCGAATAGTCTGTTTTATATTGCTTGTACTCTACTTCTTTAAGAGCGGAAGAGAATTTAACAAACCATTGTCTCATGACCTGGCTAGAAATCATACAAAGATTGTTGTGTTTAGATACCCTATGTCCCCCTTTCATCCATAACCAAGAGGGAGCCGTATGTGGACATCCTCATCTAGGCAGGGACGGAGCCATGGGGATAAATAATATATATAGTTGATACATAGGAAAAAAAAAATCATTAGAAAAACTTTTTTTTTACATTAAAAAATATTTTTTTCCTCTTATAATTTTAGTTGGGCCTGGGTGCCCCTACATAGAAATGTTGTATGAGGAACATTAAAGAGAAATTGTAAAAAATCAGGTTCTTAAAGTTTAGAGTTCAAAAATCAGGTATCAAACTTAATTTTTCAAAACTCATGCCATATATAAACAACTTAACCCTAATTTTCCCACACTTCCCCCTCCCTCCCCCCCCC
>CAIGRQ010190728.1:0-17539 GCA_903798375.1 Fraxinus sp. D2006-0159
GGATTTTATTATTTAATTAATTAGAATATTAATTCAATTAAATAATAGATTTTGCCATAAATATGCATCGGTTATATATACATTAAAGGTGCTTATGTCCAAAGTTGATTGGACCTAGGGCATAACACTTACAAGATCTCCACACTTGCAATCTCCTTTCCAATGGTCTCAAATTCTACTTCTACTTCTCACCTATAAATGCCCTAGCTTTGATTACGACCATATCCATATGGGATACTTTCCCCAATCTCTAGTACAATTGATACCACACTTACATTAATGACATTTCCTTCATTTGGCATTATCCCAACATAGTATTTATGAAAAACTCTTAGTCTTTTCTTTTATTGTACCAAAAATCGTCAAGAACAAGCAAATATCTTTTACCTCCCAATTGAACTTGAAGATTTTCAAAAATAGCTTGCTTAGTTTCACAATGAAAATTTTGTTATAACAATTCCACCATCCTTCTAAAAAGCTTCATTTCATAACATTTTTGTGATACACATAGACACATCTTTTCAGAGCAATACCTCGTTATGCAGTGGTCATTGAAAATTAACTGAGCTAAAGTTGTCTTTTCAAGTCCCCCAATTCCAACTATAAGAATGATGGAAACAACTTCAATGAGCTCTACGTAAACATGATAAGAGCATCTCCAAAAGACTCTCTATTTTTAAAGATGATATTCTATCATTTGGAGAGCATCTATAAATTTAGAGAGTTAAAATTTTGAAGTACTCCAACAAGCTTTTTATATATTACACTTAATTTTACTATTCCCAAAAAATAATTATTATTTTTCTTTATCTTTTATTTTAACTAAATTTTCTTTCGATTATTTTATTGTTTTCCTACATTGAAAATTGAAACACTTTGAATGTATTTAATTATAGAGAGTGAGTTTGACTCTCCAAATTTGAAGAGCCAAACCCACTTTCTATATTAAAATGTTAATTTAAAGAGTCTCTTGGAGCATGATTTTAAATGTTGACTTTTTAAAATAAAGAACATATCATGTTTAAAGAGTCTCTTGGAGATACTCTAATCGGGTATCAATTTTTGGTGGAATCCAAGTCACCTACTTGGGCAACCTTTGATCAAATTCGATTCCATATCAGTTGGAATAAATAGCAAATTAGAGCAACAAAGTTAGCCCCCTCATGAAGAATTTACTTTGCCAATGTTAAAAGCAAGAAATGAATATGAGAATGACATTCATGAAAGAACCAGCCTTTTTAACACTTGGGTAATAAGGATGTAAGAATCAAGACATCAAAAAAGAAATAAATCAGGCATTATGTAACCCTTGTTTGAGCCCCATTTTCTAGAAAAAAAAATGGATTTTGTAATAGTGATTTTTTGAAAAATGTGTTAAAAATTAAGGAATTTTTTTTATTTACATGGTTGATGAGTTTTGGATAATAGGGCTCAAAGACTTAATAATCATGAAATTAGTCTTATTTTCATTTACAAACTAGTAAAAATACGGTCCTTGATATGAATAAGAATTAAAACTTACTAGTAAAGTGTGCTTCATTCCCAAGACTTGTACATAGGGTGCTTTTAAAATTAGCTTGGTCAAACACTCTATTTCCCACTTTGAATTTTCAACAATTGCATATAGTCTTTTGAATGGTAAAGGACAAAGAAAGATGCACTTAACAATACAATTACAAAATATTATTTTATCTAAAAGACAATACTACCATTTTAGTTAACAAATAAAAATCAAACACTTCCTACTTAAAATTTCAAAACCAACTAACTTTTCTTATCTTTTTTTTTTTTCCAACACAGACATTATTCTAACACAAATAAAAACTCTTTCATTTTTCATCTGCTTTAACCTCAAAATCTTAGAAATTGATCAAGCGCTGAACGAGATTTTTTTACATCTATCACTTCGAATCGGTAAATATATTTATATATGTTTAATTTCATTTTCGTTAAATTAGTATACTTTTATCGATAAATCTTATTTCCTCATATATTAACATATAGATAAAAGAATTTAACAGATCTATAATTTTTTTTTAAATATAAACAAGAAAAAAAATCCATATGTATGTACATCATGGTCGTAACATCTAGCTATTAAGCTTTTTCAAAGGAAATATCACAGCTACCGGCTCCAGGTGAAACTCGAGATGACGTTGTGTCAGAAAGGAATGATCGGAGTCATACACATAGTGGAATCAACAAAGATGATCTCCACAGCAAAGCAATGATGATTCGCTATCACTAGAATGTACATATGTGAACAACCCTCCTATGACTTTACCTCGACCCTCGGCCACATCCCTATGACCCACTCGAGGATGTATTCAAGCACCGTATACTAATTACAAATAAGTTGGAGTGACTGATACTCAATGGTAACAACACGCATGAACTCGGTGCTCAATATGACTAAGTCAAGAATGTCGAATGATCTCGAATAGCTTTAAACTCAATCGCGCAACAAGTCTATATCTAAGTCGATGTGCTACATTAGGCAACACCAATAAAAAAAAATAGAGGGAGTTATTTTATTTAATAAACAAAAAATTATGTATACATAATAAATAAAAATTGCGATATTACACTTATATCGTCGATGAACCAAGCTCCCAAAGTCGTGAAGTCATGAAACTACTTATAGGCATCTGGGATCGTCCTTTGAACTATTATGCGGCTAGATTTGAAAAAAAGAATCAGAAAAACTGTGAAAAGAAGTATAGATGAGTTAGCATAATGTACTTTACTAAAATCATAAAATACTTACTCGAGCATAATTCTTCTCCACTCTATCCTGAACGCTTTCCATTTAGTATGGTCCACCTCCCAAAAGAGATTAGGGTACATCCCGTCGACAAACGTCCTTCTCTACGCCCCAGCCGTGAAGGGAAAGACGACGTACTGTAACGATAATCTCGACCTATTGTTGACCACTTACTCTGGCACGTGAACATCATCGGCATCCTCTTGTCATCCGCCACCCCTCCATCCTGATGCACGTCATCTCCTCCGTCCCGGGCACATCCTCCATCCTGGGGACAACCATACCCTCCGTCATTGAGGCTACTCCCTCCATCTCAGGCACCGCCACCTCCTCCGTCATTAGGGCCACCCCCTTCCCCCCAGGGACTGCCACCCCCTCCGTCATCTCCTCCTTTGCCATCTCTCCCATTCCCATCGGGACCATCCCCTCTTACTACACATATAACAAAAATGATTCTAATGCACTATCATCTGTCCACAACGATGTGTAACCCCGATCTCCGTCACCTATCTATCACCCCCTTGTTTGCCATCTATATCGTTTCGAAGCACTACGACCTCATCCTGAAGGTCTCCTATATGACCTCGTAGCACTGTAACATCATGGCATAAATCTAACACCTTGTCGCTCAACCTTCGTTGCAGCTCCCCTACCTCCTCTTGTAGCGCACCTATCTCTTCTCACATCTCTCGTCATAAAGCCCCTATCTCCTCTCGTAGCACGCCTTCCTTCTCTCCCATATATCCAGTCAGGTGAACATACAAATCATCGAAATAATGACTCTAATCGTGTGCAGGAGATTCATGGGGGATGTATCTGGATGGAGGAAAAAGGAGATCTCATCGGCGGATGTGATCATCTCGGCGAAGGTGATCGAACTAGACCACGCTCCTACACAAATAACAACAAAAAATTATTAATTTAGTTAAAATATGCTAACTTATACAAAACGGTAATCAATAAATTATAATCAATTCACATACCTAATCTCGATTCAGGATGGAATCGGACATCTGGTCATATTAAGTATGTGGAACGGCTAATTCGCGCACAAAACCTCGACCCTCCTCCTTAGTCGACGACATCTACTCAGTTAGGATTTCAAGCTGACATGTTGACAGTTCAACCAATTGCTTCTTTAAGTACCGTCAGCAACTACCTTGTCGCCTATCATCTTCAATCTAGTTATGAGGGCAAACTCAAACATGAAGAAATTAGCGACCAGATATTAGAGGGCATCGTCGTCGACTGGCCTAAGTAGCCGACATATTAATGCATCAATAATCTGCTCAGTGTATTGTATCTCTCTCAACTAATACAGGGACTACATGAAGGACTCTCGTAGGATATTTGCGTGATGATCATCCAACAATTCCAATATAGTAGTAAAACTATAAAAGCTACTGTTTCATTTAAATTTTCCCGCCATTCGCCTCAACTCCATATCTAGATAGTACTCCATCCTACAGAAATTCAATTATTAGAACTTTCAACCAAAGATAATGGAATAAAGCATAATCTCAAAAAAAAAAAAAATAAGCAAACTGAATTACAAGCAAAACTGAAAAAATAAAAATAAAAATAAAATAAAATAATAAAGAATAGAAAATTAAGAATTAAAAAGAATTTTAAGTTGAAAATAAAAAAATATTTAATATATGAAGAAAAGAATTAAGAAATTTTAAAACTATTTTCAAAAAAGTTTATAATAAAAACAAAACAAATTAAACAAAAGAAAATTATGAAAATTAAACGAAGAATATAAATATTATTTAATTAAGATTTAAAAAAATAAATTTTATCATAAAAAGAAAAGAATTAAAAATAATTTTAAATAAAAAATAAACAATTAAGAAATCTTAAAATTATTTCCAAAAAGAATTCTAATAAAAACAAAACAAAAGAAAATTATGAAAATTAAATATTATTTAATTAAAATTGAAAAAATTAAATTGATAAATAATATAAATAATATTTAATTAAAATTAAAAAATTATATTTTATCATAAAAATAAAAGAATTGAAAATAAAATGAAGAAAAAACAAGCGAGGGAAAAAAAGGTCGGTCTGGGCCGATTGTTTAACAGCTGGCCCAAAATCGACTGTTAAACAATCGGTTGTTTTCACGTTGAAAATAGTGAGCTTGACATTTTCGATGAGAATAAGCTATAAAGTTTCAATTTATAAACATAAATAACTACTACATCCAATAATCTACCTAAATAATGAAAAATAAATATTATACATAACAATTTAATCCACAAATTTTTGAAACATAATAAATGAAAAACCAATCTCATAATTCCCAAAAAAAAAAACTAACATTGTTGAAGATAATGGCCGACTTGTGTGGTGGTCGGTGTGGGTTGACTGTGAGGATATTTCTTCGACTAGGTCTCGACAGTAGATTGTGTGAGTAATTTGAAATTTCTTTTTTCCTCTCTACTCAAACAATTGGTTGAAAATGAGGATGTTTTTGGGTTTTGGTATTTAACTTAACTTTTTGTGCTTTTAACTGTTTTTTTTTTTTTTTTTTTGATACCACAAGGCATTATAGAAATAGGATCAAACTTGGTGTATATTAAAAATGTACGCCAAGTTTGACAGCCCCCTCACAGTAAGGGATGAGGGGGGTTTTTTTTTTGGAATTGACCCCCCCCTCCCTGCGTTATTGTGAGGGGGTATACAAAGGGCTTAATCCATGAAAATATGGCTGGTCAACCGACCATATCCTTGTATTTCCTCCTTGTACATGTATGTTGTTCCAGTACATCAGCTACCTTATTGGCATCCACTATAAAAAATTAAAGTGAATAAAGCAAAAGATAACATAAGTTTAGAAGGTGATGGAATATTACAGTGGCTATTCGATTCCAATAAATTAATGGGTGATCCATGTGTTTTGGCAGAGTTCAGTGAAGCATTGTTCCAAGAATGATGAAAGTCTTCAAGGTAGCATCCAACTCAAAACCAAAAAATTAATTCATGCGTGCGCTTAAATCAATAGTTTAATAAACGATTTCAGTTTGATTTCACGGATGAGCATTTCTGTTGTAGATCTCTAAGTCAGTGCACAAGAGAGAAAAGAGGAGATCACGAAGTTATATTCTTGGAGAATTCTGATCAATAAGATAATGTAATTATCTTTATTTTATTTACATTAAAAACTCATCATTATCTCTGTAAGTTTCCATTATTTTTGTTGGGTATTTTGGTCCCAAACAAATAGTAGGGGTTAAGATGATTAACAGGTTGGAATTACACTTCATAGGCTTTTTATAGCCAAGGAGTGAAGGTTTAAGTAAATAGCCACCTCCATAATTTGGTAGCCCAATTGCAAAGATAGACTAAAGAATATTAAATAGAGGAAATTACACCCACTCCTATGTTTTAAAATTATTCAAAAATGAAGTTATAATTAAAAAAATTAATATTAATAATTATATTACAAAATCAATTAATCATTTACCTCTCTCTCTCTCTCTCTCTCTCCGATAAAAGGGGATTCCAGCATAGGAGGCCCAGCCGTCATTTCCTCGTAGCAGCGGAGCGGTACTTCTGCCCACGAATAGGACAGCTCTATGTAGCGTGTCGCCGCTCTGCGACTGCACTCTATGCGATCCAGATCTAGTTTTTTTTTACTGGTGCAGTGGTGTTGTGCGGTGCTGCTGTATTGCTGTGGGTGTGGTGCGATGGTTGGGTGTGCGTGCGTGCGGTGGCAGTGGTGGTCGTGGTATGTTTGTGCTGTGGTCGGGGAATTCGTTTTGAGATGTTGATGTTGCTATTGGGCAGTGACGATGGTGGTACCGCTGGTGGAGATAGTAGCGAAATGGTGGTCACAAATGATTTGATTGATTGTGAATAATTCGGTTGTTGTGTGACCAATGAATTAGATAAACTGTGACCAACACATGCTGTGTGACCTAAAAATTATTATACTGTGACCAATAATTTGATAAATTGTGACCAAAATATAATTTATGTTCAATTAATGTGATGTTTGTGACCATAAAATAAGTGGTGTAACTTATAAATTTTATGATTTGTGACCGGCGAACAAATTGTCACTTTTAAAATTTTAATTTGTGATCGATGAACAAATTGCGACATATGAAAATTTTGAATTGTGACCTAATAATTTTTAGATTGTGATCGAATTGTATAAATCTGTAACCTTAATATATTCGTCGGAATCGAAACATTTGTCGGAACGGTCGTAGGAACAATCGACGGAGAAGAGTTGTGACCGGAACTGTAGCCAGAATAGTCCCCGGAGCGATATGGGTGGTGGATGTGGAGTGGGGTAATTATGTTATATTAATATTAAATATGCAATAATAAATTGATTTAATAATTTATTATTTCATAAATAAAAATATTAAAAACCTGATTTTTGAAATTTGAAACTTGTTTTTGTATTTTTGAAATGGTGTAAAGTAAAAACCTTAGATATGTATTGTTCCCTATTAAATAAAGTGGAAATTACATGGGTTAAGTTTTTTCAAGATCTCACTTCATAATTAAGAGTTACAAGATATAATTAAAGTTCTAAATACTAATAATAATATAATAAAAATTATTTTACATATCCATCCCACTACCATCTACCCTTTCAAACCCTAATTATTTCCCAATCTCTTCACTCTCTTTATACAACCAACTCTTCATTTATCTCTTCCTCTATGCCATAATGGTGCCACCATACTAGCTGCTCACCGTTGATGTGGTGCCACCATCGTCGCGGTCATCTAGAGCGGAGCGATCTGAGATCTCACCGCAGCACAATCTTAGAGGGTAGCGTTATACCCGTGTTCAAAGCTCTGAAAGTGACAGTGTCATCTCGACAACATGACGCAGTAGTGATGGCTCTGATTAGATCTTGCATAGAAGATGTAGGGTTCAGATGGTGCGGTGCTATGGTGGTGATTTTGTGTTTTGCTGTGGTGTGTGTTATTGTGGGTGTTGTGTGTGGTGTTTTTGCACCTGTTGGTGTATGGCGGTGTGGTTGGTGGTTGCTGTGACTTGTGGAGGTGAGGTTTTGCGTTGCTGTGGTGTGTGGTGGTTGCAGTTACGTGTTTGTGGTCGTTGTGGTGTGTGGTGGGGATATTGGTAGTGGTCGTGGTGTTTGCGATGGTCATGGATGGGATGGGGGTGTTTATGACCAATTATTTGGTTGATTGTCATAAATAATTTGGTTAGTTTGTAGCCAGTAAAGAATATGTGATCTAAAAATTTGATTGTGACTCACAATTAATTGAGTTGTTACTGAGAAAAAATTTGTGATTAATTAATTTGATAATTATATAAATTGTGACCTATAAACTTTTTTATTTTGTGACCGGTAAATAAATCATGACATATAAAATGTTGATTTGAAAACGAGAAATAGTTTGTGACCTATAAATTGTTTTGTTTGTAACAAATTAATTTGATGTTTGTAACCAAATTATATAGAATTGCGAGCTTAATATATTTAATTAATAAAATATATTTTTAATTAATTAATTCATAAATAAATTTAATAATATCTTATTTTTGAAGTTTTAAACATTGTTTCTTAGTTTTGAAATGGGTAATCGTTAATCGCTTAGATATGAAATTTTCCCTTAAATAACTTGGATGATTAAATGGGATCGACTAGTTGGTCATTGATTTATTCTAGATGATTCATTTATTAGGGCATACTTAGTGTAACCTAATTGCCTATTATTTAAGGGACTTATTCCTTTGGCTTTTCATATTGCACACGCACACGGTTTTCTTCCTTTAACAATAAACATCGGCTCTCTTCATTTGTTTTGTGCTTGTGCAGTTGTGCTTCTGTCTCTATTTTCTGTCTAGATCTTGCTCATTTGTGAAGCCTCTGTCCAACTCTTTGTAGAACCCTTAGTGGGCTATTTGGATTTTGTCTTTGGTCTGATTTGTCGTGTTTCCTTTGTGGAGATCGACTTATGATCTGAGCCCCTAATTTACACAACCATTGCCAAGCATTTGGAGATTTCATTTATCAATCTGCTTTCGTTAATTTCTTGTTATTTGCTTTCCAGTTCTTGTTTTAACTTATGTTTTCTTTGTAATTTTGAATGATTAATTCTTACAAACTGGTATTAGAGTCATTAGGTATTAAAAAAAAAAGTAGAAATCAACAGTGAAGGAAACTGTACAAAATCAGTTGAAAATTTTCAAACTCGCGCCTGCAATTCGCTTGTTTGGCCGAACTAGACGTCTGTAGACTAGACGGCCATATTCCAATTCCAGACGACAAGCAAGAAGGTGGTTGAGTGGCACGTGCAATGCATGCAAGTCCCAATGTGAGAGCGAGTGAATCACACACATATAGTGGCGCGTAGCGACGCATGTTTGCTTTTTCGATGATGCTTCCTGAATATAGCTTATTTCTGGCACCTCTACAGTCCCCGTGGTAGAGTTTAATTTCATCTTTAGGCAATATATTGATTTTGGACCATTTTGCCCTTGGTCGTTCGAGAATTTCAAGCATTGGTGATTGTGTTGTTACACTTGTTGACCGCTTTAGGATGAATTGTGTGGCCCGAAAGCGGTAAAAGTCACATATCTCCTTATTTACAGACCAACTATTGGTCCGCTTAGTAAATTGGCTTGTCCCTTTTACATTCATGTATTAGCAAGCCATCATGTTGGATGGCTATTAGGCTTTGAGAGTTACCATGTGGGGTAATCATTATTTGTTGCTAGAGTTGACAATGATATCATCGTTGTTTGGTTATTTGATTGTTTTATGATTTCTATTTTTGTTGTATTGATTTTGTTAGTGTGCTTTGAGGTGTTTGTTGATGTGCTTCTTATTTGTTGAGATGTCTAAACATCATTTTCATTTGGGCGTTTTTATTGAAAAATGTGTTTTTTCAATTTAACGACAAAAAATTGAAAAGTATTTTAGTGCAACAAAAGGTATCAAAATCCATTGATAGTTATTTTTCCATTAGCATATACTTCTATCATCTTGCATTTATTAGATCATGTTTTGCAAAAAGTAGGTAAACTTGATTCAACTGAAAAAAATTGGAAAAAGTCGGAAGAACTTTACTTAAAACAGTCAACCCCTAATAAGCTTTTCTTATTTACGAGTTTATTTAGCTTTAAAATTGAACCTTCTAAAGAATTGGATAAACTTCTTGACGTTTTTAATATACATATGTATATATAAAGAAGTCAAGAATGCAATCAAGTATGGGAGAAAGACACTTACACCCGATATTTTCATCTATTCCCTAAAGAGTAAGGAGAAAGAGATAAAAGTTGAGAGAAAAATGGAAGTGTTACAGTTATGAGTAGCTAGGACACTTCATTAGTCACCGCTATAAGGAGAAAATAAATGGGGAAAATAATCAGAGAGATTAGGTAGGAAAAGATCAAGGTGAGGCAAAGGTAGTGGCACCTGAAAAAGTGAATGGTAAGGTGTAAATCTTCTAAATTTCGAGCCTAGTGAGATTTTGTCTATGAACTCCTATATTGATGAGTGAATTCTTAACTCCGGTGCATCTTTTCATGTCACATCTGATAAACATTGGTTTGATACTAGCATGAATATGATCATGGACATGTTGCATGGGGTAGAGTCTCATATAACATTACTAGTGTTGGTGATGTGACTGTTCAATTTAATAGTGGCTTTGTGCATACATTAAGAGATGTTTGGTTCATCCCATATATGTAGAAATTTTTATTTTTTATTTTTTTTAGTTAAAGGAGGGCGGTACCTCTGAGAATTTATTAATATGCACTCACTTGTGGAAGAGGAATACCGTGGTTACATGAAAATAATGATGGCAGTAAATAAGGAAGTACTACTTCCTTTATCATGAAAGTAAATGACAAAGAATAAAGCAGTAAACAAGGATGTACTACTTCCTTCACAATAAAAACTAATGTAAAGAAAGACCAAAAATAAGGATTGAAAGTTAAAGTGAAATTCAAACTCTGATATTGGGCAATCCATGTCTGTCAACTTGTACTAGTACCCTAATATGTCGTGGTAGGTCAAGTGGTCCATATACCTGATATCATAGATGATCCCAACCCTTAGCGACAAGAGTATCTGTAACCTGATTTCCTTTACTGTAAATGTGGGAGATTGTATCTCTGTCGAAGGATATAATGTCTGTGATACATCTAAATTTCGCTATTGTTTCTATTGACACTGATCACACAGAAGTGGCACAATAAGCTAGCTCATGTTAGTGTTAAGGGACTTAAGTTCCTTAACAATAAGAGTGTATTTGGTAAGGATCAGGTGTCTGACATATCATTTTGTGATCATTGTGTGCGTTGTGAATATCATAGGATCTCATTTTTATCTAGCACACACAAGACATCTAGAGTGTTAGAATACATTCATAATGATTTGTGGGGTCCTACAAGCATACTTTTGGTAGTAACAAATATTTCTTGTCTATTATTGATGATTTTTCTAGACATGAGTGAATTTATTAGCTAAAAGATAAATTTGAAACTTTTACAAAATTAAAAAATCAGAAAGTTTAAGTGTAGAACTAGACGAGTAAAAGGTTGAAATAGCAAGAATTGCAAGATGTAGAAGTAGAAACAGAAGAGGATGTGGTCGACGAACATCGTGTTGACCATAACCCTCTAGCTGACTACTAGTGAGCTAGAGATAGAGAGAAAAGACCACGTAGGGAACCTCGAATGATGTTTGACTATACCACAACCTATGCTAGTTATCAAGAATTAGTTGATAAAGAGCCAAGTACCTATAAGAAGGCTATAAAGAGTGATAAGTGTAAGAAATGGACGAGTTTCATGAGAAACGAGATGAATTCTCTTGATAAGAATCAAACTTGGGAATTAGTACCTAAAAGAATAAATCCATTGTAAGATATAAATGGGTTCCAAGGTAAATGAGAGAACTACTAAGAGTGAGCCTGTGTGATATAAGGCTAGGTTAGTAGACAAGAGATACGCATAGAAGGAAGGAGTGGATTATAATGAGATTTTTTCGCCTGTTAAGTGTACCATTATTAGAGTCATGCTTGCATTGTTTTTCGCATGATCTTGATGAAAAGATTTTCATGTATCGATCCAACGGATAAAAAAAACTGATCATGCATGTTTTCTCAAAAATCTCTGTATGATTCAAAAAGTCTCCTAGATAGTGGTACAAGAAGTTCGATTCATATATTCTTTCCATTGGTTTTAAAGAGGAGTAAGTTTAATCATTGCACCAATGATTGTGTATTTGTTAAAATATGTGGATGAGATGTTATTGATTGGTTTGACATGAAAGTGGTAAACAAGATTAAAGGTGAAATAAGCAAATAATTTAATATGAAAGACCTTGGACATGCTAAAAGTATATTTGGCATGGAAATTAACAAAGATAGGTCTAATTCTTACTTATATTTGCATCAAACTTCATATGTGCTTAAAGTGTAAAAGAATTTTGGTATGATTAATTGTAAACCTGATTTTGCGCTTCTTGGTAATCATTTTATTTTGTCTAAAGAAGAAATAACATATATATAAGTAAAATTTCTTATTCGAATGCGATTGTCTCTATGATGTGTTTGATTGTGTGCACTAGGTATTACTGCTCTTTCCACTACTAAATCCGAGTATATAGCAGTCACCGAAGTCTTTAGAGAAGCTTTGTGGTTTAAATGTTTACTTAGTGAACTTGGTGTTTTAAACGATAATGTGATTATACACTCTAATAGTTAATATACTATTCATCTATGTAAAAATCATGTATTTCAGATATGCACTAAACATATAAATGTTAGATTGCATTTTATTAGAAATGTAGTGTCTCAAGATGCGATTAAACTTGAAAAAGTGTATTCATATTATAACCTGGCAGATATTGGCACGAAATTGCCCACTTTGATAAAGTTTTGAAATTGTCTTACAATTCTAAACATCGGGTACGTAGAGTTCTAATTTGTTTGGAGCTTAGTTTGACAACTACTAAAAATGTGTTTTTTTTGGATTCTATATGTTTTATTTGGAACTAAGGTGGAGGTTTGTTGGATATTTTGGTTCCAAACAGATTCGCTCCGGTAACAGCTATTTTGATCTAGTATTTGATGTTATCTATCATTTTATCAGCTTCCGAGTTCATTCCATTTCAATACTGAATAAAATATTTCCATATATTTGTTCATCTTAATTTTATGTCCTACCAATATTTGTTCGTCTTAATTTCTTCCAGTAACTTTAATAGTCCTTATTCAACATATAAATGGCTTTTTTATGTTCTGGAAATCTTTGCATATTCAGAAAAAAATTTCTTCACTATAGTTATAATGAAGATGTTTGTTACATGAGAATCCAACACATCTAATACACTAATATTACCTTAAAGAAAATTTCAGCCCGATTGCATGGCAAAGACTAATTATAAAAAAAGATTCTAAAAATTTCAAAATAAACGTGTTTTTCAATTTTTTGTTTTGAGAAACATTTTTCCAGAATGATAAAAAGAACGTATTTTCAGTAATCTCAAAACAGACACTCAAAACACAACTAAAAATGAATTGAAAACTCAAAACTAAAAACTGAAACACGAAGAGAACAACTCCTTGGTGATTTATTCTAGACAACCCATTTATTAAGGCTTAGTGTAACCTAGTTGCCTATTATTTAAGGGACTTATTCTTTTGGCTTTTGCATACTACACACGGTTTTCTACCTTTGGTAATAAATAGAGGTTGTCTGTGTTTTACTTTGTGCTTACCTGTGCCTGTCTATATTTTCTGCCCGATTCTTGCTCCTTTGTGAATCTTCTATTTTGTGTCGGGTTCTTGCTCGTACTCCATCCATCCCTTTGTGTAGCCCTTAAGGTCCGTTTGATTACAAGATCGAAATTGGGTGGAAAGAAAACGAATTCCAGGAAAAATAATTGCCTAGAACATGTTTTCCTAGGAAATGACAATTACGAGTGATGAATTCTCCAATTCTTTAATAAAACAAAATTCTAATACAAATTCTTTAATTAATGAGGTAAATACCAAGACAATGTTAAATCCATCAATCCAAAGCATACCGATTACACATACATCAGCTGGGCTGCAAAATCTATAAACAAAAAGACCTTTTTCTAAAAATACATCCAGCTCTTAGGAGACTCTACCAAAAAATATCAATCCAATATTTACAAAACACTGCTCCCTAGTTTGTACATGTGTGCGTTACAAAAAAGCATTCAAAAGACCACGTACATGGATTAAGTTTTACAAATACAGATAACTTCATACATACTCACACCATAAAATTCGTGCAATCTACGGTAGTGGAGGCGAATCATGACCAAGCTTGTCAAAAACCAAAGCACGCATGTATTTCTTGCTCGTCAGGTTCATAAATACCTTAGCCAAACCATCTTCGAATCGAAAAGCTTTCATGACTTCCATTATGTCATTCATGTCTAGGTTCATTCCTTCGGCTTCTCTAGAATCAATTTCCAGTTCACATGATTCTGTGTATCTAGCGTAGCTTGTATTTCCATAGCTTGAGAAATTCTTGTAGATGACTCAGCAATCCTTAATATGGTAATAGTACTCTTATCAACCGATTGTTTATGTCGACGCTTGGCTTTTTGCGTCCCCTCTTCGACTGCACTCTTACGAGCATTAACTGGGCTATGATCCATCTCCACATTCTCCATATCCATCTCATTCACACTTTCATCAGTGACTACACAAAAGAGATAACAACGTGTTAGAATTGAAGCTTTAAAATGTATTACATACCATTCAATGGGGAGAAATGGTTGAAACCAAGCACTGTGCGATCTCCAGTGGTTGCATCATTTCCAAATATAGTCTCCATCTCATCATATCTTGGACAAAGTTTGGTCCTCCTCTTCTTGAATTTTGGCTTTCCCTACAACGTAAACATTTCAGTGTACTGTTAATATCTACTAACCGCATTATTATTGTAAACTGAAAACAATTTTTTTCTTCCCTAACATACATATTTAAAATAAAAACAATTTTTTTCTAATATAGATCTCTCTCCTTTGCTTCAATCTATCATTGATAGTTTCTAGCATGAACTCTGCATTTGAATCTTAATAGGAAAGGTGTTAAATTTTTTTAGCAAACGTACATTAATAAGTTTGTCCCACGCAACTTGATCCGCTACAATGCGTCCTGTTTCGCAATCCAACCCAAAATCGCTCATATTCAGCAACTGTCGCACTTCAGCATGCTCCTTTTTAAGAGTCTTCAACCTTGTCCTCACATTCTTATTAGAGACCGTGACCCCACATCCATTGAAAAACCTTTCCATTGCCTTAGAAACTTGAAATGAAGTAAGTCGTTGTCAGTTCTTTTGTGCCCAGCCAACACTTGTTCAACAAGTGAAGTGATCATAAAACCATCCATTTCATCACTCCAACATACGTGACGAGTCCTCGTACTAGGATCTACTTGCAGTCTACCAAA
Source organism: Fraxinus sp. D2006-0159 (assembly GCA_903798375.1). Taxonomy (NCBI): domain Eukaryota; kingdom Viridiplantae; phylum Streptophyta; class Magnoliopsida; order Lamiales; family Oleaceae; genus Fraxinus; species Fraxinus sp. D2006-0159. The sequence continues at coordinate 15,208 of CAIGRQ010190728.1, forward strand.
ATCAACTCGATTCCCGTCTCTAGGGTTTATCGCTCTGGGAACTAGAAAAGGCCCCATAGAGCTTCGTCAATTTTGTAGATCTACTTGTAGTCTACCTAAGTCAACTTGATTCTTATCTCCAGGGTTTGTCGGTCTAGGAACTGGGAAAGGCCCCATAGAGCTTCGTCAATTCTGTGGCATTGTTCACTATCACGTGAAAATAACAAATGAATGAGACATTATGAGCATAATTATAATTTCACCACAGCATGGACTGTGAACATGGTTAGCAACGATATAAAACAAGGGACGTAGATGTAAAGGTGTATCAAAACAGACAAATGTAGATAGCTTTGAAAATAAGAAATCAGTACAGGAAAACACATAATATTATGACATAGTGACAATTGAAAATTTAAATAATACAAAGAAGTAAGATGTGAGAAAAGTATCTAGTTTCTCTCCGAACATTACAAGGAACCTATATAATATTATGGCATCGTACAATCAATCGAAATCAATTCCCGCGTCTTGAGTTAGATGGTAAGCGGTCCAAATGTCATCACTCATTGTATCTTTATTAGTAGCCCATGCAGCCTTTGCTGCGAAAGATAAGGAGCATTTGGTGTGTCATCGTCGCTACTAAAGTAGTACTCGTCACACAAATCATGTGTATCGTGAATCTTTAAGAAGTTATGAATGGCACAACAAGCGAGGACAATCCTTGCATGTGTCTCGATGTCATGGTATGGTTGATGCTTCAGATATGGGAATCTTCTTTTGAGCAGACAAATAATCCACTCCACAACATTTCGTAAAGATGAATGACGAAAATTAAACAGCTCTTTCTCGCTTTCAGGCCGATGTCCCTCAATGTCTCTACGATGGTACTGAGTCCGATGGTAAGGTACTGGAAATCCTAGAACCAATGAAAATTCGGCATCGGCAAGATAATATTTACCTATTCCAAACGTGGTTGTTAAGATTGTTGACCTATGGTTAACGTCTCGTTTTGATTATCACAAACAAATTGTATTTATCTCTAAAAAATTAATTTCAAGTGTCTATAGTGATTATTGTATAAAGTCAAATGACTCAAAGATCGAGGTCAAGAAATTTGCGGATGAAGATTGACATGGTAACGAATTCGCAAAATCGAGGATATGAAGAACAATATTGAAAAACTCGCAAAAAGTAGCCTCAACTAGAATCAAGACAAATTTCAATGAACAATCAAGCAATGCACGCCAAGATGTTCAAAACATTGTACTTAGATGTTTCACATTCATGTAAGGTAAAATGTCTCAACACTTGACAAATGATCACTAAGAGCTCAAAGTGAATTTTTATGCATAAGAAAAATTATTTTCAAAATCAAATAATTGCATAAAATCTTTATCTAGTCACTTACCTTGAAAATTACACGTGAGAAAGTACTTGAAGTAAATACATTGAACAAAAAATCACGTAAAAAAATGTCCGGGGGTAAAATGCCCATCCGGACGTCCGGATGACCCTCAACGGTCACTTTTTTTTTACCGTTCTGACATCTTCAAACAGCTAGTTGATTACACGATCCGAATGTTCGGATGGACAGATATTTGGCCGGTTTGAATGCTATAAATACCTCATTCACTTTTCATTTTATAAAAACGTTTCTTGAGCATTAAAGTGAAGTTTTTATTTATCACAATTACCTCATTCTCTATCCTTAAAGATTAAAAGCATTTAAATCTTGAAAAACTTTTGAGCGAGTAACTTTGTGAAAATCTTTAGTTCTTAAAGAAGTTTTTCAATCCAATACTTTGAGCTACACTCATTGCCATCTATTGAAGTGTTTGCCTCTTCTCTTCTTGCTATCAACTTTGAATCTATCGTTCAATAAGAAGAGAAGGTTTCACTTGTAAATTCATTTTGATTCGTGGGTCATGTTGAGGTCCCGGAAAGCTCAACATTGTAAAATGATTGGTGCTCCTTAATTGTAAGTCACCGAAAGCGTTGTAAAAAGTTAGATTGCACTTCAAGTCAATCAACATAGTGCAAAAAGCCTTGCTCGTAACGGAGAGCTTGGTAACGAGGGACGTAGATCATTGCGTTGGATCGAACCTCCATATTATATCGTTTGTACTCTCTAACCCTTTTATTTAACATCATACTTTGTGCAAGTATATATTATTTCATATACGTACTTATTTGTGTTTAATTGATTTATTTATCATTTGTGTGATCATTGGAATAAAATCTTGAGTAGTTAAGGAAAAAGAATTTAAAAACCAATTCACCCCCTTTTGGTTAGCCAATCTTGGGCTTCCAATTGGTATCAGAGCTCGGTACTCACATCTTTAAGATTTCA
>CAIGRQ010190800.1:0-21155 GCA_903798375.1 Fraxinus sp. D2006-0159
TGGATACTAAAATTGCAATTATTATTTTTAATTTTTGACATTTTTATTGTTTTTAACGAAAAATCTGACAATAAGGGGGTTTTCGCACAAAATGTTTCAAATATGGAGTTTTTTACAATTTTCATAAGCAGAAAGTATATCGCAAATGAAAACGTTTCTTGAGGTTTTCTACTATTACTCCTCCCCCAACAATTAAAAAGGTTTGGGACGCAGCTGAAATTCTCCCTTGACCAATTTTGCGCCTTCATTTCCAATTTTACAACTTTACAGAACTTCGGTTGGTTTTATTCATAGTTCAATGCCATACAGAACTTTTGTAGCTTCGAAGATTAATACTTGCTAAACTTCATAACAAGTAAAGAAAATTATATATGTAGATCTATACTAGAAAATTATTTCCACTCTTGTATCTTTTCTTTGGTTTCATGGATCTCAATGAGTCTGTGGCAATGTCTCAGTTTATGAACTCGGTGTTCTCAAACAACCATTTCTTAACAACAGATAGATTATATATCATAAACTTAATTGTTGTGGTTTTACATAAGGATTGATACTGTTTCTTGAGATTTTCATTCTTGATACCCTCGTTATCTTTGCATAGAATTCTAATGGGCCAATAGAGACTAAAATGGACATAATAAAATTTAAAACTTGAATTGGGCAGGGGCCGCGCGAACGCAGGCCCCCTCTACCACAAATTATGACGTAGGCTCGACCACTTGGGCCGACCTTAGACGGGCGCCCCTCCTCAGTGCAATGGAGGTCGCCAATCTAGGCCATGGACCTTCTTGATCATCCATTGACCCCGTCCAGGTAAGTATGTAACCAGTTTTCCTACCTTCCATTTATATAGCCCACAAGTCCAATTTCCAATAAGTTACTAATCGATGTGGGATCAATGAATCCATTTTGTTTTCCCATTTTAACTACTAGTCTACTACCGTAGCTTAGTGTGCAGAAAAACAAAACCAAGTTCTTCTTTACTATGCAGAACGGAGTAGAGCTCTGGAGAACATCTTGTGGGGGCATTGCCTTAGAGAGATTTCCTCCAACCGAAGGTGTACTTGTGCTTCCGCTGTGTTGATTACAGATATGGCATCCTCAACCTCTTCGATAGAGAGTATTGGCGGCAGTGATCTGTAGATTATCATGATTTCTTCAACTGTTTCTGCATAATTAGGCGATGGATTTTTCTTGGCCACCATAGTCATAACCAGAAGAAAATGTGAACTGTATCAGGTATGGAGGGGCCTCGAGCATTGGTGAAGTGTTGAAGATTGATCCATGAAAATTCTCTTAACTTGGTTTTTGTGATGGGGACAAGTTACATGGTGAGAAAGCTGAGGGTGTTCGGTATTTGACATGTGCTATATAACATTATTCCAAATCTTTATCTTTTGGACGTGCATATGAGACATAATTCTGTGCAACACTGTTTCTTCATTTAATCCACTTGTAGTAGCGGATCGTGCTACTTATTATCTAGTAGTAGCAATCTAGGTGTACAACAACTAGAAGAAGCTAGGCCTTTTTTCCTGATAAACCCGTAGTTTGCCATAAATCTTTTTTCTTGACTCCGTTTGATCCAACTTCATATCTATGAAAGATGCATTTTGGATGTAGGTGATTTTTCGAAGCTTCTCTTTTCCAATAGATAGATGTAGAAGCACGGATTACATGCTTACCTTTTGTTATATGACAGTAGCTAAGTATGGGTGAATTAGATGGAAAAATTCTGAATCGTACTAAACATGGATATTTGGATATAATCATGATAGTCAGATTGGCATTGGAATTGATTATTGAAACCCTTCGTTGGCGAAAAATTGAATCCGAAAGAATCATAAATATTAGTTCAGCTTTCATAAACCACACTTTAATATTAAAGGATCTGTCCCCGTTTGACACTCATTAATTTCTTATTCTCATTCTCATTCTTCATTTCAACCATACACTCTCCAAATAAAATAATATTACACATAAATCAATAACTTTTCATCACTTTTTCACCACACATTCTCCCATCAATCACTATTCCAAAAATTTTATTTTCTTCAAAATGGTTTCAAACAGTGGCAAATCTGTTGAAGACAAGATCGTACTAAGCAAAATAAGTATTATTAAGATATGATTGTACATCTTCGACATTAAGTCACTTGTCTTGAAGGAAATACAAGTCAAAGTTTGAACTAAGAAATCTAGTCTTAATGGATATTTATATATCCTTTCAAGGGTTCAACAATCTGTACTACGAGGGCAGCTCCCATATGCTAAATAAAAATACCTCGTAACTGTCAAATTTTTTCACCCTTCCCTCGTTTTAGCTAGAATATCAAGGGATCATATTTATATTTATTAAAAGAGTATAAATGTTTTACTCACATCAGAATTTAGAGGGTGTTTGGTGGGGATTAAAATTAGATTTTTAGTAGATTGTAATAGAAGTTTTTGAAATGTGTGGTTGAAAAGCTGTGACACTCATAAAAGATGTGGTTAATATTGATTGCTTGATTTTGACTTAGATTAAAATCTGATTTTAATCTATACCAAACAGGGCCTTAGTATTCTTTGTTTCCTCTAAGAATTTTAGAAATTTTGATCTTTTTACGTGCTCTATCTAGTATTTCTTTTATGTAGTTCGCACTTCCAATGAAATGAACCATTGTCTTTGTCATTGTACACGCATTTTGGTCTAGAGTCGTCGTTCATTAACAATTAATGTTACATTCAGTTACATACAATTCTCTTTCAAGAGCATTTCTTTTCATATTCCTTATTCATCTCTCAGACCAAAGTCACTGAATCAGGCCGCATGTTACACTTTGATAACAGAGTACTTTCTAAAGCTCTGTCAAGTGAATGAACTTAAGTTTGATCTTACATGTATAGTTTCGTATACAAGGGGATTGCCACATCTGAGTTGGCTAATCCACCAATTGGGTTTATTGATAAAGGCTTCACGACACTATCAGGTGCCCTATGTCTTGGTAATCTCCATTTTTTTTTTTTTATTAAACACATGCCTTTTCTATGCACAAAAGGATTCGTTTTTTTTATCTCAGGTAAACAAATCAATCTTTTTATATATACTAGGATAAATCTAAATGTACAAAATGGTTTACATAATATTTTACCAACTCGACACTTGGCGCCCCGTTGCGACGGCAGGTGCCCTTCCAATAGGGGGGCGCCAAGTTTCGAGTTGGTAAAATATTATATAAATCATTTTGTAAGTGTAGCATGATCCTATATACTGAGGGCAGTACACCCGTGCAGTATTACAGGTGTGTGAATTGGCTACAGAATTTTTAACATTGTACTCGTGATACATATACATTTGGCATCCACATTTCCATGCCCACGCACACAGACGGCCACACGCATGAAGACCTTGTAATCGAGTCTTATATCCTCATAGCTAAGTATATAGCTATCTCCCTTAAAAGCATAGATGCAAACATCGTTAACCACAGAGAAATCATGCCCTTCTTTCCTCATGAGCAAAGAGGCTAACATTCGAATTCGAGTGACCTGTAAAAGACAAAAAGTAAAAATTCAAAATCTGTATCTCCAGCCAGGCAGAAACTGACATTCAAAAACAGGATATGCTTTTATGATTTGATCTATGTGTTTGGAAATGGAATGGATAACCTAACTTCCGTTGGACTACCTAATCCAACTCATGCTATTCCATATTTCACCATGTTGTTTTAGTCTTTTAAAAATTATTGAAATCTGACATGAAAGTTTTTAGAAGACCAATTTTCAGATCTACACTTTGTAAAGTCTGGCATTGTCACTATATTGTTGCAGTTCTTCAGATCTTACGCAATTATACTATAATTATGGCCCGTTTTATTCCCATTTTTGGGGTAAAATGTATTATGAAATAATGATTTTTTTTTGAAGAATATAGGGTTAAAAAGTAAGAATTCTTTTTGAAATACGTGTATAATTATTTTATAGAAGAATGTATGGTTGAAAACGAGTTTCCAAAAAATGCATTCTTGAAAAAATGGGACTCAAACATGGTGTTAATATTTTTAAATAGCAACTGGTTTTGGAAGAGAAGAAAGTTTGAATACAAAGCTGATGACACGCGATAAAATATTTTCTTTGATTACATACAGTATTTTGAATAAAAAGGAAAAGGGGAAAACCCGGCAGACACCTGGAGTTGGGCACGTTGGATGTGCCAAACTTCTTAATAATGCCAGACATATTGAAACTGAGCAGCCTGAGCTATTGATTCTCAACTAACCACAAATGGTTCTCTGGTCCATTTCACTGCTTGAATTTTGAAACTGAGTTTTTTTTTTCTGTCGTTTTGATTTAAACAAATTTGTCTTTGTGCTATAATTTCCACTTGGGTGGTTAAAGTTTGGGTTGTAGTAGAGGACTTTCTAGAATATTCACTTGCCAGTGTGCCTTTGTGAATTTATGGCATCAAGTGCACCCTCTAGTTTGAACCATTTAATTTTTATTTTTTTTAATCGGGCAGTTTCATTGCTTTGCTTGGAGGATGCTTGTCTCCATTATGACCTTACTCGAAGAAGCGATTTTCTTCATCGTTTACTAATTCTGTGACTCATTTAAGTAATGTCCAATTCTTGTTATACACAGGATGAAAACTCTTAGAGCTTGGTTTCTTTTAGCTCCCTCGGCTTGGAAGATGAAAGATGGTAAAGAACTTGCACAAAATGCTGTTGCAATGGTGATTCCAAGTTACTTGTACGAAATCTGGAACAAGATAAAAAAAAACTCTGGCTTGTCATTTCGTTTTCATTTTCATTATGCACTGATTATGAAATGTATCTTGTCTATAGTTCATATTCGCACTGTACCACATGTTGCAGTAAAACACAGAAGCTTTATGTGCCGACTCAATAAATTAGTAGAAAATTGCATGAACTTGTCTGCCCATGATGGAGTAAATAATATATTGATGAGATGGAATTTAGGTTGGCTTATGATTACTCCTTACCCTTTAGAAAAAAATTCATGGATGGAATTTCAGTTCACATTGGAGATACAAAGAGTGGGGTGTTTTAGAGGTTTTTGTTTGTCTTGATATGAATTGAATAACATGGGGGTCATATGGAAAAACAACATTATTGATCTCTCTCTCATTGTAGATCCATTTCACATATTATTTTTTTATACTTGTCCCTCATGCAAATAATTGAGCCCTACCTGAATTATATGACCATATACTTGTCTTTTACCTTCTGTTGGTTTTGTGATAAAGCCCCTGTTTGACACCCATTAATTTCTCTTTATCATTCTTATTCTCATTCTCATTTTTCATTTCAATCATACATTCTCTTAATAAAATAATATTACACACAAATCAAAAAAAATTCATCACTTTTCCACCACACATTTCTTACATCAATCACTATTCCAAAAACTATTTCTACTAAAAATGGGTTTCAAACAGGGGCAAAATATCTTAAAATGTCCCCGGGGGCATATTCAAGTTGGCAAAGGAAGGGCATTGCTGGGCTTGCAACCTCAGCGTGGGGAGTTCGATTCCTGGTTGGAACAGCTGAGTGATGTAATAATCAATATTGGATGGAGCAACTTGGTGATGTAATAACCATGGAGGAAGGCTTCTTTGAGGTCAGGAGTATAAGGGATGCTCGAACTCTAGTCAACTTGGACATAACCCGCGATTTACCTCCGCCAGTTACTGAGGGGCCGGTGGCTGGTGGTCCAGGAAATTAGTCTGGTTAAATTGGGATACTTGGGTACAAAAAAAAAAATAAAAAAAATGTAATCTAACTTTTTGCAAAAAAAAAAAAAAATCTTCAAATTTGTTTGCTTTTTCTATCTTAAGGACTTTAAACAATGACGAGAATTTTTCCTTCGTTTCCAAAAATAGTGGCATCATAATATGAGGCTTAGTTTTCATGTTATGGTACTGAGAACCAAACAAATTTTTGGGTTCTGACCTATTCAGGATGACACTGGTGACGGGTGACCAGACAACGTACAAAGGAGTCCCAACCCAACAAAGTTTGGGTAGCGGTAATTACGGAAGCTAATCCAGCTATAATTCCGTTCTTAATGTTCGGTTGTTTAGGTATCAGTAAGACAATATTGGAGCAAACGAAGGTACTCGATTCAACTCTACTTTCATTACCCACCTTCTCTTTAATAGTTTAAACTTTTAATTGATGTAATTTAACGTGTGCTTCTAGTATTAAGAACTTAAATCTCGGGATGGTCTTTATCCACCAAACATGGGACATTTGACACGTAACTTAATTTCTTTAAGGTTGAGGGGGCTCACATGGGTGAGGAATTACTAAAGAGGTAGGTAAGAGTTTTTTCAGGACAGCCCCACACACAGACTTGTTCTATACCTAAGCACATGATGTCCATGAGCTTATGAGTTGGCTGTCACCTTACCATCAAGATTAATGCACAAGTTTCTTAACCAATTTGACGTTAGATATTAGATATTTTGCCCGAATTAATCTATATTTTCCTTTTCATTATCTTCCCCTGTTGGTGAAATTTGCATTTAGGATAGTTACAAGTTGGGATTAACGAATCCTAAGGGGTTGCTCAATTGATCAGGTCTTGGGTTTACTCCCTAATGGTCACCAGTTCGAGTCTCCTCAGGACCACTGAGGTGAGTGCCGACTGTAAATTTCAGGGCCCCGTAAAATTAGTCGATGTGCTCGTAAACTAGTCTGGACATCCACGGTTATCAAAAAAAAAAGTTGGGATTAACAACTTAAATCTCCCCCAACCCAAAAATCCCAATTGACCTAATTATTGTTGTGATAAGTCTCAATCCAAGTGAAATAGGAGAGAATTGATAGGACAATATTTAAATGCTACAAATTAGGTTTACATAAATTTCAAGTTGTAATTTCTCTCTCTACACATGTAGTCGCTCACACATTATTGAACATGATATGGATAGGGTTCGATTTTTTTGCAAATTTGCGTTAATTTTCAATTGTGAAGACATAGATAAGCTTAGCCGTAATTTTCTTTTTCTTTTATGGAATTTCCTTTTCGGGATGGGAAGATAATGTACGTGTGGAAATAAAATCATAAACCGTGCCAATTATTCAACATCAATGGTGGAGCCATTTTTTGGACCGTGACAGTAGGAAAAGGTGAAAAGGTAGGTAAAATACACATGAAATTACACAAGTGGATGCCCGTCCTCTCAAAATTATCAAAACCAAACTGATGGCCGCGGTTAAGGATCTTGATTCATAGGTAAAAGTCGTCTCAAATGTTGTTTTCAAAACACTGTATTGAGAGATATTTTGAAGCATAAATCTGTACAAATAAGTGTGTCGAAATGTGAAAAAATCAATAGGTTTTAAGTCATTGCATATATGAGAAATTGTGCACGTGTCAGAATATTGATAAAAGTAAATCATATCCCGTGTAAGAAGCAACAAGTTGAATTCCATTCCTAACCCTATGATACGGTGCCTAATTCCAAAACTTGCACCACAAAGTTGGGGGAGAGAGGGAAATTTAAAAAAATAAAAAAAAATAAAAAAGAAAGTGGAAGGTGAAGAAAAGTTAAAAGATACAACTATATCCAGAACCACACTCATTTCTCTTCAATTTACATTTTTATCATCCTATCTTGCACCCAACTCCTAACCCTTCTAGAAGCCCTGACAATCTATTAATATTTTGCATGTTGGTGCACCAATAGAATAAAAGTAATTATGCTCTACAGTGTACACCAAGGAAAATGAAACCTGCCAATTCCCAACCACAAACTAACTTAATTTAAAAAATATCACATATTTTCATATTTCCTTATCAAAACAATATTCCAACTTTGTTGATTCTAAAGTTGAAATCTACTTTTAAAACCCACTTTTCCTTTACATATTTATGCATGTGATTTTTCATAATTTTATTGTCACTCTTTTAACTTAAAATTTAAAAATTTAAAAAAAATTAATTATTTTGATTTGAAATTAAAACAGTAAGGATTATGGGTAATTCTGGTATACATTACATCAGGTTGGGAAGATTTTGGGTTCTATTAGAGTGGGAAGGTAAGAGATGGCACCTTGTCTTTATTTGCTATACTTTAATTAAATACCTTACTTTGCACCTAACTAAAGGTTACCACCTATAGTTTATTTATTTTCACTTTTACTTATATGATATTTGTATAAATTAATGATGATGTTATAATCATCAATAGATGCCACCAGCCACACTCTCTCTCTCATACCCGCCTCACCAACTCACATCTAGAAGAAACTCTCTTTCTCTCTTTCTCTATCTTTCTCTCTCTCTCTATATGTATATGTATGTATATATTAGAGTCAAATTAAAGGTTATATAACCCCACACCAAGTCCTTTGAGGACCGGCCTTGATGCTCAAGAATCACCAAGGCTAGAATTTCACAAAGAAAAGAATCAAGAAAAGGGGGCAAAAGAAATATTGGCAAAAAAAAGTTGTTTTTAGCTACTGAGGAGCTTTTATTATATTTTGGCTCAATGGGAAGGTCTCCTTGCTGTGAAAAAGCTCATACAAATAAAGGAGCATGGACTAAAGAAGAAGATGATCGTCTCATCGCATATATAAGGGCTCACGGTGAAGGCTGCTGGCGTTCGCTTCCTAAGGCAGCCGGTCTACTCCGCTGCGGCAAAAGCTGCCGCCTTCGGTGGATCAATTACTTAAGGCCTGACCTCAAACGTGGCAACTTCACAGAAGAAGAAGATGAACTTATTATTAAACTTCACAGTCTTCTTGGTAACAAGTAAGTCTATCAATAATTGGATCGATCTGATATTGTTCTTTTTTTTATTAAGTTAGTCATTGCTGATGCGATTATATTGTCATTTTTTTAGATGGTCTCTTATAGCTGGAAGATTACCGGGAAGAACTGATAATGAGATAAAGAATTATTGGAATACTCATATAAGAAGGAAGCTTTTGAGCCGAGGTATTGATCCTACAACTCATAGGACAATCAATGAGCCTGCATCAGCTAGAGAAGTCACAACCATTTCATTTGCTGGTTCAACAACAAAAGAAGAAGCAGAAAAGTGCATCACTGCAGCGATTAATTTGAACAACAAAGAAGAAAATAGTCCAGTTTTCGAGCGGTGCCCCGATTTGAATCTTGAACTCAGAATAAGCCCTCCTTACAGTTATCAACAACAAGCACAAGAGCCCTTGAAAACTGGAGGGAGGACTGCCTCTCTGTGCTTTGCGTGCAGTTTGGGTGCACAAAACAGCAAAGATTGCAGTTGTAATATTGAAGGTGGCAGTAGCAGTAATTCTGGATATGATTTTATAGGGTTAAAAACTGGGGTTTTGGACTACAGAGGCCTGGAAATGAAATAAAATTTGATCTGGGGTTAAGTTTTTTTTATATGTATTAAAGATTAAATATTTTAAATTAGAAGAAATTAATATTTGAAGAGAAATGTAAAAGAGATTGGTGTTTAGTTAATGATCTTTCTGAATTTCTCTTTGATTGTACAAGTAATTAACATCATATTTTATTTTTAATGCAAGGCATTTACTAAACATTTTCTCAGTCTTGAAATCCGACCATTTGTTTGTTCGTTTTAAGTTTTTTATTTGTTTGTTTACTCCATGGTTATCTTTGGTAATATGTAAGTAAGGTGTTTAATGTGAAATGGAGAATTTCAAGAACTCTGATCACTTGGATCATGTGCTCTGTTGATTGCTATTTCATTTTACTAAATTTAGATTCCATTTTTATTGTCGTTTTTAGAGGAAAAGGATATGAATGAGGAGGCAATGGATAAGCAGTGAGAGGATGAGAAGAAAAGGAGAAGAAGAAGTTGGTAACCTGTCCCTTCTAAAATAATAAATATATAAATAAAAAGTAATTAATTATATAAAATGCAAGAAAAAAGTGACAACTGTTGATATACAGTACCACACCTCTCCCAACTTAATTACAATATACACTTTTAGCCGTGATCTACCAACCTTCCCATATTTGAAAACTCATGACTAGGTGTACTTTGAGTGTCTGAAAGACATATTTGGTCTTAGTTAAAAAAATAATAAAATTCAAATTCAAATTGATGGTTTAGTTAAAAAAAAAATTTAAAATTGATAAGTAATTTTAATCATACGATAGCCACAATTTTTTTATATACATTAGTCGCCTCCAACCCCCAACATAATTATATGGCTCTGTCCCTGCTCTTTGGGAGTGGAAGCTTTAAAAGTTGAGCTTATATGGTCGAGATGTGCATCTCAAGAATAATAATTGAGGTCAATCTAATTGATAGTCGAGGAGATCTTTGTTTTAAATTTAACATCTTTATGAGAATAGTTTCACTTTTTATATTTCATTTTACGCCAATCATATAATTGACTCGATTAGTACGTTGCATAGCAATCTCTATATAATGTTAACCTATTTTCCCATTTGTTTTTTCTTATAATATTTCAAAATTATGAACCGAAAGTATTTTTCAAAATTAATATGATTTATTATTTTAAATATTGGTATATGCATTGTTGTGACCGTAATCAATAGTTTGGCTTGTTGTAGAAAGAATGTTTCCACACAAAGAGGAAGGAGAAGAAACAAAGAACAAGTAACAAGAAAATCGGAATAATAGATGAAGGCTTAAACTCGTAATCGTTGTTTTCAAACGATATTTGCCCCTATTTCGGATTGAACTTGATGCTTAAAGGGATATAGGCATATGGTGTGAATGATTAATCAAGCATTATAATAGAAAACAACTAAACACTTCGTGTTTTCTATCAAAATTTCAAGAATACAAAACAAATTTTGAAGATGAAGGGAAGAACGTAAACTCTATATCTTGGAATGAAGATTTTATCTCAAGTTGTTTGAATTATCTCTTGTTGATATGATAATATATCGTGTATCTATATATTTCAATCAGCACCTATGACATAGTGCCAAAAATTCACGAAAAGTTGCAAATTTTTCACCAAATGTCAACAGAAATTCAAACAAAACATCTTTTAGTTCTATGTGACCGCATAGAACAAGCCTATATGATTGTATAGATAAATTACTTGCAAGACCAAAAAACCATGCACGTTTATATGCGACATCATACCACAAAGGCATAGGCGGTCGCATAGGCCAAAGTTTTGGTAATTTCAAAACCTATTTTATTGATTTTGAACAACAATTTCAACATTTCCCAACTTGTAATTCAATAAAATTTCATATTCAAATACTTATGCATAAGGATTAGATATCTTTTGATTTGAATCTAAGTATAGTGTAATTCAAACAAAGTAAAATCAAAATTAAAGGTAGCCAAAAAGCTTTAAATCAATTATTTCTTGTGACAATACCAATAAGAGAACACACAAAAATACTACGTGTTCTCAATTTCTTCACTCTCGTTTATTGCTAATATGACATTGCTCTTATCCTATTCAACGAACTTTTAAGAGAGAAACTCTGACTCTCTATTGAGGTGGCATCACCTTGAAGTTCATCTGAGTGAAATTCTTTTAGTATCTTTGTTACTTTTAGAGATACTTGTATTTTAGTACTGAATTTCATTAAGAACTTAAAACTCAACCATCATTCAAGTAACAACCAACATTATATTATTAGGATAATGTTATCGCGAATTTTATAATGTTGAAACTATTCACATATCGAATGACTTGTTACCCTTTAAACCCGTGAATTACTTGTTAGGTAATGACAGGTAGGATTACCATCATTGGTGAATATTCTATTTTAAGAGTCTCAACTTTATCCTACCCAAAGTAGATATTAGATTTAGTTAAGGGGTCTGCTAAATTTTCAATTGACTTAACATAATTTAGGAAAATTATTTTACTTTTGATTAATTTTCTTATGTAGTTATGTCTTAGACTTGTATGTGTAGATTTTTCATTGTATACCTCATTGTATGTCTTTGCTAATGTGGCTTGACTACACATGATAGATATCGAAGATATATTATTTGGTCCCAAAAGTATCTCATATAGAAGATCCTTAAGCCACTCACGTTCTTTCTCAGTATCTAATAATGCTACAAATTTAAATTCCATAATTGCGTGTGTAATACATGTTTGTTTCTTTAATTTTTCAGAAACAACACCTTCTTCAAGAGTAAACACCTAACCCGAAGTCGATTTACTTTCACATATGCTAGAAATCCAACTAGTATCGGTAAATCTTTCTAATACAATCGGGAATTTAGAATAGTGTAGACCTAAGTTCTTATTTTGCAGGTGGGGAATCCAATTTTAGACCATAACTGCTGGGAGAGACCAGAAGATATGGACACTGCTAGAACAGTGTACACAGTTGAAGCTCCAAATACGACTTTTGATGTCGCTGGGGAGACTGCTGCAGCCCTGGCTGCAGCCTCCATTGCATTCCGATCCTCTGATCCTGGATATTTTGATACCCTTCTACGAACTGCCACCCGAGTTTTTGATTTTACAGATAGTTATCGAGGGGCTTATAGCGATAACTCAAATATTAGAATGTTGTATGCCAGTTTTGCTGTGATTTTGATGGATATCAAGCAAGTTATTTTGCCAACCATTCTATTTTCATGTACATTACAAAATCAACACTGGTACTATGCCTTATAATTATGCACATTTACCCTGGAATTTACGTTAGGCCTGCACCGCAATACAGATTAACTACTGGAGTATATTTTCTGAAATTGTGTTGCTTAGTTGGAGCATCTAATTTGATTTGATTTATTGAATTTCAATTGATAGGATGAATTGATGTAGGGAGCAGCATGGTTAAGAAGAGCTTCTCAAGGGGATTCTTACCTCAATTACATACAAACCAATGTCAAAACATTAGGTGCAGATGACAACATTAATGAATTGGATGGGACAACAAGCATGCTGGTCTAAACGTCCTTGTATCTAAGGTTAATATCGATCTATATATACACTGTGAACATTTTTTTTCCTCTCTCGTTTCAATGTGAAAAATTGCTAAATATTGTTGTAGGAAGTCTTGGAAGGGAATATGTACTCTCTAGAGATATACAAATCGTCAGCAGATAGCTTCATGTGTACTCACATGTGGGGCGGACCCCACATGTATTAAAAAAAATTGTTGTACTCCATTCACGGTCCTAAATATAAACTAAGCAGAAGTGCATTGCACCTAGTATGTATATATATATATATATAGTTAGAAAGACTATTTTGAATGAAGAAAAGAAAAGGAAAACTTGGAAGTATTGAAAAGGCAACTAATTGAAGGGCACACTAACAGTTGGAAGCAAAAGGACAGAAGGTAGAGATTTGAAAGAAGAAAGCATATAAATTATTGACCTTTCTCTTGTGGAAAAAATGGATCACTTTTTCAACATTGCTCTCAATTGTGTTAGGTAGAAACAATAGAAGCTTCCACTGGATATTTTTTTCTCCAATGAATTATTAAACTGGATTAGGGCTAAGGTTATGACACTAATAATAATTATTAAATAATTGCTTTTTCTTTCTCTCTCTCTACATCACATCAATGGGTTATAGCCTCGGTTTGGACTCCATTTTTATTTCATACAAAATTTTTTATATTTTTTTATTTTCAATCATACATTTTTTAATAAAATAATATTATGAGTAAACTAAAAAAAAAAATTCTTACTTTTAAACTATGAATTCTCCAAAAAAAAAATTAATATTTCAAAAAATATATAAATGTTTTCAAAATTTCATTAAAATGGAATTGATCACAGTGTATGACTTAAAAGTCCAACATCCACCAGCATCACATGCAGTAATGGAGATCCACAAGGAACCCTGGTTGTGGGTCCCATAGGCCCACTTATATAAATTGTTAGTCAAGTTTTGCTATTTGTCAAGGGCTGGTCCTAGTCGAACACATGCGCCCCCTATTGGCTGGCCATTTGTGCGGACAAACGTCCAACCAATAGAGGCGCTCCCTAGAGAGACAGGACAAACGTGACCTCCAAACTTTATCCAGGTCAAGTCGAGCTTGGATGCATCCTAATTAATATCTGTTATGAGAACAAATTATTTGCTCCAAGTTGAAGTAACCAAATACAAGCTAGAATTTCAAACTACATAATCTCTATGATTAGGAGCATGTTTGAGGTGATTTACTTTAAAAGTAAGTCCCAAACATTTTAAATTATGTTAATGTTGGCTTATTCATATATAGGTGGACCGTCCCTAGTTGGTTCGAGTTAAAATCTGATTTTAATTCAAGTCAAAGTCAAACAATCAATATTAACTATATCTTTCGTGGGTCCCACAACTTTTCAACCACACATTTTAAAAATTTCTATTTCAATCTACTAAAAATCCAAGTCAAAGTCAAACACCCGCTTAATCCCCACCAAACACCCTAAAACCACAACTTTTTTGCTTTTCCAAATTTTCATTTTTGTTACCAACTTCAAGCACATGTAGGTCAATATTTATAATGAAAACACAGGTACAAAGTGGTAGTAGCAAATTATCAATGGAGAAATAAATTCAATTAGGCTCATGGTGAAGAAAAAGAAACTAATTTTTTAAAAACAGATATGATGTTAGAATAACCGTTCTTATACGTATTGAATGATAGATGTTCATGACACAACATTAATAATAAATAATAAAAAAAGGGAAAAAAAAAAAGGAGCTAGGCTTCAAGTAAAAAATATTATTTTTTTATTGTATAATTTCTTGGTTTATTTAATTGCATTCCTATTTTATTATATTTAGAGTCTGTTTGACACGAGTTTTGAGAAGTCAAAAAGAACTTTTAAGACCCAAAATCTACTTTTAAACTTATTTATCTAATTTTTTGAAAGTATTTCTTTTAATTAAAAGAGTTTTTAGAAATTAATTTTTAAATATAAATTAGGATAATTCATCAAAAAAGCTCTTCGACAAAAAGTAAAAGTTACGCCGAATGGACTCCTAGATAATTTGGAATTCGAAAAGGTTAAGAAAAGACAAGTTTTGTACTTATAAAAGTTTTTGTTTCAATTTTACATCAAGTCTGGACAATTAAATTAAGTCAAATTTAATAATGGCATGGTTGTGAATTGAAAAACAACTACGGGCGTTTTGGAGGAAGTCAGTGTTACAGTCACGCTACCAATTCCGCTCTTTTTGGGCGGTCGTTGGTAGCCGCCCGACGTAGGCATCATGTGCTCCGTTTCGGCGGCGGGTCCCACAAATGTCCAGCTCAAACTCAAGCCCACACCATTTTGGGCCCCAACTGAATTTATTGGAGAATTTTCATTTAAGCCCCCTATTTTTATTTTTATTTATTTTTTACCAAATGTAATTGAGAAAATTAAATTATTGGTCCCTACATGTGGTTCGAGTTGCAAGTCAATCATCGTCCTAAAAGGAACAAAGTGATCCTCATTCTTTTAAATATGGTGATACAACTAGTCACAATAATGAAAAATGAGACCATAATAATATCACCTTGAAGGTGAGATAAGAACATTTCATGTATAATACTGCTTTCGCATAGAAAATAATAAGATTGATGACTAACAGTGATGTGAAAAAGACAATTCATAAAAATAGGCACCGTTCTTCACTTCATTAGGTTAGTAAAAGTATTATAAAAGTGTAGAACGGTTGATTGATAATCACTACTTCCTATAAAAGAGACAATACTAAATTACTCTTCATTTTTGTATGATGAAAAGCGTAGTTAGTTAACTAGTAGAGGGATTCACATTAAGACAATATTATGAGGGACATATTTGGGTTGGATTAAAATCCTATTTTAATTTAAGTTAAAGTCAAACGATCAATATCAATCATATCTTTCATGGGTCCCACATCTTTTCAACCACACATTTTAAAAACTTCTATAACAATCTTTCTTAAAATCTGATTTTAATCCACACCAAACACCCTCTATGATAAAACACTTAATAAATTTACCTTTCGTAAACTAGTCGTGTTAAGGCCACATGACACTTGAATAGAACTTTGAATGGTGTTGTGTTGTTAGGGATTAATTGTGCAATTATATAGAGACTCAGATTAACTTGCGCGTTTTTTAATTGATTGAGGAACAACTTGCAATTTAGACAAGAGATTGAGGACCACTGTAGTACAATTTTCCCTATTTCCATTAGTTGCACCTATATTATTATAATATTCTTTCTCGCTGCCCACATTTTAAATATTTTTAAATACAATATAATTAACTGACTTGTAGCCGTTAATCTGGTTCAACAAGCAAATTATGTCTGGTTGACGAAGGATTTGAGCTACATCCACTTAATCTGATGATTAAGAAAACAATTTCTACTTATGACCAAATAAGTTTTTTTAATCAAAATACTTTCTTTTACTTTTCAACTTGTGGGTATCTTGCTTAAGCAATAATGTTACATTAATAACTTATTTTAGCAACTAGTAGTACACAATTTAAAGAAAATACATAGTATTGAGTATGTTTAAAGAAAACGAAATGGTCCTCGTTTGATTTTAATTAAAAAAGATGATAAAAACATTAGTCAAAATTAACAGTTAATTTTAATCGTACATTTTTGTGGAATTCATAAATTTTAACAACTTTTCAACCACAGATCTCATCAATTTTAGTAAAATCTATCACAATTTTTATTTTTTAGCATCACGGGCTTGTTAAGCCCCATTTTTGTCAAAAAAATGTATTTTTGAATGGTGTATTGATGGAAAACGTGTGGATAAAAAATAAGAAAAAAATTTGAATTTACGTGTAATATTATTTTATTAAACAATATTCAAAAATACATTTAAAAAAAAAAATGAGACTCAAACAATGGCCAAACATGGACTACAATGTTCCAACTCAACTACAAGGAAACTTAGGGCTTGTACCTATTACATTACTTCAGAACATGCAACATTAATGCATTAATTGCCTCTGCCAAACATTCTCACAAATTGTCTCTTAAGAATTAATGGGTACATTGTACATGATATGACATTTTTCTTTTAAAAAAAAATTCAAATTATTTCCCGACTAAATATTTTTCTCAAGTTTGTTCATGTTGACAACTGTCGACCTCATAAATTTTGTAAATGACACGAGTCTTCTAAATTAGGCGAGTACTCAACGTGTAAAATACGATTTAAAAAAGAAAGAGAGAAAAAAAGACGATATATAAACAAGTTGTTGTCCAAGTCAACGCTCGTAAGATCTTAAATAGTCAGGTAAGCAGGCAATTAATTAGCCAATTTGACAAAATGGCTTGATATGCCCTACCAGAGGTTTATTACATTGTAATATACCAAGGACTAAGCCCAAAAAAAGAGTAAAGATATTTTTAAGTTATGATTATCTCTAAATGCTTTAAAATAACTTATGTTTAATGTGAAAAAAATCATTTTCCTAAAATAATTCTTACTCTCATCTTATACCAAAACAAAAAACTTACTCTATAACTCAACAAGTATATTTACTTTATTTAAAAAGTAAACCTTTTAGAGGGTATTTGGTGTGAATTAAAATCAGATTTTTAGAAAGATCGTGATAGAAGCTTTTGAATTGTGTGGTTGAAAAGATATGGAACCCATGAAAGATGTGGTTGATATTGATTGTTTGATTTTGATTTAAATTAAAATCAGATTTTAATCCGATCCAAACATGCCCTTAATCTTTGAACCAAACATTTTATCTTTTGAACCCATTGTTTTTTGTCTTTTTCCTTCTTTTTCATCTTTCTGTTAGTGGGGTGAGGGGGCGTTGGATATGCTTGGTGCGTAAGATAGCAAAAGCATGGCTGGTAAAGGAAGTTAACAAGTTTGGTGAGATATGATGAAAGGCTTTGGCCCACGTAGACCATTTTGGGTGATAAGGGTAGGGGGCATAATGGTGGGTCGGGGCTAGGGTGGATAAGCATTACAAATGGACTTGTGATAGATTAGATTAGGTATGGCAACGCGTGAGGCCAGGTTCGGTTCTAGGTTTAATCTCCGTTTTAATATCTTATTTTTAAAAAATTTAAAAATAAGCATCAAGACGGATTCTAAAGGTAAATAATGTCTCAATTAACTTACGGCACATTTTGCCGACTTACTATAGAACCAAACTATACGTACAGAGAAACATGATTTATCAGCCAATTATTTTCTTAAGTCTTATCTTTTTGGTCAACTTTATGTCCCTTTCATTTTCCCAATTCCGTTCTTCATGCCCTACTCTTATTATTTTCTAGCATTATCTTGTCAACAATTATGCATATGAACCCTATATCTAACTTCTATTTTTATTTTCAATTTTTTAAGCATGCCTAGCCTATTACAAATCAAATTCAAGTCCTAACCGTGTGCCGCCGTACTATTATCCAATTGAAAAGGAGAACTTGCGTAAAATTGTAGTACCTTCGCTTTCACCTAATTTAAAATACATGGACCGAAATTTTCAATGCCTCGTGTTTTCATCATATTAAATCGTGTCTTGCATCTCTAAGATCTTGAAAATGTCAAATACAAAATTGTGAAATATTGTCTGATAGATAACATATATATCAAAAATGAACTTCATTATTCGCTCTTTCGTTGAAAGAGACACTAAAGTGACCTCTCGCTTAACTTAAAGTTGATGATAACCAAATTTCAACATCAAATACGAACGCATTAATTTCTGCAACAGGAAGATGGACTTTATTGACTGAATCCTCATTGGTAGGGAGGACGTGTAGTTGGTTTGAAAGTTGATATTTATTGTTTATTTGAATGCAATTTTAAAAAATTGCACATTACTCTCGCAATATGTAACAAGTTGGGCTAGAATTTTAAATTGGAAGATTTTGATCCAGAATTTTATTGGTGTTGCACAAATAGTCCTAAATGATTAAAATCAACCACCTTAATTGAAAAAAAAAAAAAAAAAGGGTTCTTGACTTCTTTCTCTTATTCTAGGATGGGAGAAAAACCAATCCAAACTGATCACAAATAGTCCTAAATGATGAAAATCAACCACCTTAATTGGAAAAAACGGGTTCTTTCTCTCATTCTAGGACGGGAGAAAAACCAATCCAAATTGATCACAAATAGTCCTAAATGATGAAAATCATTCTAATAATCTAGGGTGAGAGAAAAACCAACCTAAACCGATCAGTTTGAATTGATTATTAAATTTAATTGAGTTGAAAAATCAAATTTGAGGTCGGGTCGGGTCGGGTTGAATCTCAATTTATGAAGTAAAACTCAATCAAGTCCAACACAACCTAATGAATTAATAAAATTTAATACATAAAATGGAAAAAAAAAACCATAAATAAACGCAATAGTGAAGACAAAAGGAGGACTCGGAATGTTTTGGTGCAGGATTGGAGATGACCATAACTCTTATCCAAAATTTTACTCCGATCTAGCTAGTCCTCAAACCAAATGTTCTCCTAGGTCATTGCACCCTCAATTATCGGCCAAAATAGGTTTCACGGTGTTTTCTTTTGATTTTTCATGTCGAAAATTTGGCAAAATCACCTGAAGTAGAAAAAAAAAAATGAACTGTCACATCACTTTTTGGCATCAATACCCTCAAAGCAATCGAATTGTCACATACGACTTATAAATTGTAAAGAAAGCTTACCGAAGATACATCTCCTTTGTTGAAGGGTGCTTTCTTGTTGGCAGCTGTTTTCTCTTTTCTTTCTGGCATCAATTTCAGCTTCTTCAAGTTGTCGCAGTCCATGCCCTTTAGCATTGAAGCAACTTCAATTTTCTTTCCATCACTCAATTACTCATTTAAATTTCGAACACCATTCACAACAATCACTACATGACACGTGTAGCAAACCATGATATAAAAAATAAAAAATAAAAAAATCTTATTACGTGTTCTGGACGACAATTTTTTACAAGAGGGAAGTGATTTTTGTTTAGATTATTTTCTTCTATATGAGTAAGTATCCGTCTTAGTGTTTTTAAGTGAAAATCTCGACTAGACATAGCCACGTGCTTGTAATATAGAATTAACTCTTAGACCATTACAAGTTTATGTATAGCATACACTCGAATACGAATATAGTTAAACATTGTTCAACTCATACGTTAAGTTGAAATAGAATCGATCATTGTATAGTACCGGTTAGGCCGATTAACAGAGATAGGTGTGTACTAAACATAATTCTCTCACTTTTTCTCTTCCATAAATTCTGATATAGTTCCTCTCAGTAGCTAATTTTGAAGGGCTTGTACGTTTACAACACCAGCTGCTCTTATCAAAACAAAGATGTATAATACTTCACCCTCAAATCTCAATGTCCCTTTATGAAGAAATGTTACCTGGTAAGAAACAACTAGATGGATTTGGCGCCTCTGGTTTGACCCGGGATTTAATCCTGGGACAACCAGCAAATCCGGTAACCAATATGGATCACAAAATTCTAACCCAGTAATAAGATTTCCAGGAGCCACATCCCCAAAGGCTGCATTACCCATGCATCCACTTAGCTGATAAAATAATGTTCTGATGGCAATGCCCAAAGAAGTGACTTTCTTCATAGCTTCGTGCCCTGCTGGTAGAGATTTTATTGTATCCCAAAGTTAATTTTCCATGGAAACTATTAGTCGGATTATGAGATTTTTCCACAATATTCATTTAGTCCAGAATTACACCTTTCACCCTCCTGCACCCTTAACCCCGAAAAATAAACAAAATCAAAATTTGATTAGTTAACAAGAAGATGCCAACAATAAAGAAATTAATAAGAGAACTCTTAACTACCTATATTAGCCTAGACAACATCCTTGTAACCGTAGTTTCGTTGTCCAGTAACAGGCTCTCCCAATCTGTAGCACTTAGAGAGCATGTAAAGATTGACCAATCTCACGGGGCCCTGAAGTTTACGACCGGGTATTCATCTCAATGGCCCTGAAGGGACTCGAACTGGTGATCATTGGAGAGCAAACTCAAGACTTGACCAATTGAGCAACCCTCAAGGTTGCCATCACTCTGGGTATTGGAACCCATGTCAAATAAAGCACCTCCTACTGGGTTACAACAGTGATAATATGTGATGTACACTACAAGAAACTATGAAATTCCCGACCAACTTTTCCTGACCAATAAAATATTAGTCGGTAAAAGACAACTTTTATTGACCAATTAATTTTTTTCGTCGGGTATACTTTTACCGACTGAGTTGTGATACAAGTACATGGGTCATTTCACAGGTCCCTACCAGGTGAGATACATGGGGA
>CAIGRQ010190801.1:0-14872 GCA_903798375.1 Fraxinus sp. D2006-0159
AAAAAAAAAACTTAAACTAGATCCATAGAGCATTTATCTTTCGAAAATGTTATGTAAAAAATAAAACAAAGAACAAATATACATCCGGAGAAGTATGAAAAGAATAATTCTTCATCATTACAATCATCCTCTGTTGCATTTATTTGTTCATATAATGCTATCACATTTTCAATAGTATGCTTAAGTGTACCATCACCCACCACCTTATTGTGTTTATCATAATCTGTCAAGATATTGGATATAATCATAAAATCATCTATCCAATTAATAAAAACATATTAAAAAAACACGAAAGTGAATTTTCTTGATAAAAAACCCTAGCACCTACAAATGTATTGCAACGTACCAAACATTCACCTTGACTTAGTAGAACCCTTAGCACTCGCACATGTGCTGCAAGTTATCCCACATTCACCTCTAGATATTCTGGATTGGTTTCATCTAAACGTGGCAATGGCTCGGCCACAGGAGCTCTGATCATGGCTCGTGGCTTGTTTATAACGAGCCGAGCTTCTGCTCGGCCCATGAGCTCATTTGCCAACCCGAGTTTCAGCTCGCAAGCTTGTTAAATTTTTTTTATATAAGATAAACCTTTTTTAAAAAAATAGGATATACCTTCCTCCTTGGACGAGCCCGGTCGACTCGCCTAGCAAGCCCGAGCCGCCCACAATCCCGCTTTTCACGAGCTGAGCGGCCTAGCCAACAAGTTGCTCGACCCATTTGCCACCACTAGCTTCATGCATGTAGTAATTGGGATGAATTAAGTTGTAGACATAAAAGTATAAGAAATGGACCGTGGTATATAGAACCCCTTAGCATTTGCAAATGTATTGCAAGCTATTCCACAATCACCCTGACTTAAACACCGGAAATAAAACCTATAGCACTTGCAAGCTATCCCATATTCAGCTTGACTTGAGACACCAACTATAGAACCATGGCGAGATGTCTAGAAAATTGCATATATGGCATCTTGTACATTATTTTTATGTGTAGATGTGTGGTGGTTGAAGACTGGTAAACGTATTTAGATATGTCTGCCCTACATTTATATTTAATAATATCAACAAGCAAAGATGGATGATTACAGCTATATAAAGACCTTAGTGTTCATGGATATCTGATATCTCACTCACCTTAGTTTCTTTTCTAATTTATCCGTGGGAAAGACATTAATGGGAAAATTGGTTTCTCAAATAGCTATTAAGTCAGATGGAGATACTTTCCATGAAATACTTAGAGAGAGACCTCATCATATATCAGGCATGAGCCCTGCTAACATTCAGAAATGTGATTTGCATGATGGACAGTGGGGAACTGTTGGCTCGGTCATCTACTGGAATTACACCCATGGTAACTATATATATGATCGATAATTTGACAAGTCCATAATTTTTTTCTTAGATTGTGTATGAAACTATGGTCAATTGACACGATTACTGATCGATTATGGTAAATCTTGATGGATTTTAACTGTGTTTTCCTTATGTGGTATCAAGAGTCGCTTTTCTGCTGTTGTTTTTCCTTCAAATGGTTATAAAGTTGTGGGTCTTATAAAATGTGTAGTTAAAATTAATTGTTGACTTTGACTTGAGATCTTAATTGGATTTTAACCCAAATCATAAAATTAGTCAAACGGGTCCAAAAGCAGCTTTTAAGTCTCAACAACTCGTGATTTTTCAAAAGTCATGCCAAATGAGCCCTTAATTAGTTGCCGTAATTTGCTGATCAAATCGAGCCGCTTCACTTTTGTAATTTTCTAATTGTTTCAAAGTTATAGAATTGTATATAATTATGGTTCATTTTTTTATTGTGAATCCTAGACGGAAAAGAGTGTGTTGCCAAAGAGATAATTGAAGCAATAGATGAGGCAAAGAAGTCAGTGACCTTCAAGGTCATCGAAGGGGACCTCTTGGAGTTATATAACACCTTCAAATTAATTGTTCATGTCGACACCAAAGGAGATGACAACTTGGTGACATGGACTCTAGAGTACGAGAAGAAGAATGCGAATGTCCCGGATCCCAACACATTGATGGATTTCTGCCTTGCTGTTACTAAAGATATTGAGACTCACCATCTCACTAAGCCCAATTAAAAACCTCTAAACAATCATGGCATGATGCCATTGCTTGGGATTGCTATAATAAAAATCATGTATTCGTGAATATATGTATGGGTTTGTGTGAAAATATTCGGGTTTGTTGTTGTTTTCGAACATAATAAAATGTAAAATTAATAATAAAATATGGTAATTTTGGCTTTGTATTTTGTGGTATTATTAATATGACGGATGAACTCTACCGTATTGTCAATATATAGTTCAAATACCTCTAGATAAACAACTTTTTCATATAATTTAACGCATTAATTCGTCTTTGATTTGAAGAAAAAAATTTAGAATATGACAAAAAATTTCAGCAAACTTTTGATAAAACGAGACATTATCGCTAAGGTCTTGTATCAAAAACTCTTCCTTTTCTAAATATATGCGTACATTGTTTAATCATCTTATCATTAAAGGTCGAAAGAATTTTTTATTGTTATTTATATTTTCAAGACGTCCTTCCAAGCTTGTTATGTATAATTTTAAAAGAATTTTGCTATGTGTACATAGGAAAATGCATAGGGAGTCTATGGATTTTGTTATGTATATATAGCAAAATCCATTTTAAAAACCAGTGACAGAGTCACAGAGTTTTATGAGTACACTTACTTAGGTGCACTCCTCATTCACCTCTTTCTACTATCCCTTCTTGCCACATTATTGCATATTATATTAGTGTTTGTATGTCCTATTATGGGTTAAAAAAACAGAAGCCCAGACAACGTAGTTTATGCTGTGGCCCAGTATTTAAAAAGCTCATCTTTTACACATCAGGCCCACTTATACTATAGCCCATGTGGCAAACGTGGATATTCAGTACCGGTCGAACATATTTTTTTTGAAAAATTATAGATGTAATTTTTGTACATAGATGGATACATAACACTCACATGGAATGGATCCCACCAACATGTAGTAGCCATTAATGGTGGGGTCCATCCCATGTGAGTGTTGTGTATCTCTCTATATACGAAAATTCTATGCCCCTAGAAAAACTCATTTATTTTAGCATCTGTCAACTAAGAGAGTACACTGTAGTATTCATTATTGACAATGGTCGTTTAATGAACACCATAAACATATAACAATTAAACATATAAAATACCTAGTTACACTCTTATGAAATTTAATATATAAACATAATCTAGTTCTATTACAACTCGCAGAAGATTAGTAAAAATAAATTAACATGATAACCAGCTAAGTATATGTTTCAAATTTATACGACAGCTTTTCTTATGCTGTGTATTGAATTACATAATCTAGAGTCGTTAATAATTTTATTCGCGTGTTCTATATAAAGTATAAACCAATGGCAAATAGATTTAGATATTAATACCTCAGTTGGGAAGACCTTTACAACCAGGAAGATTAATCCATTCAATTTGGAGCTCTATTTCACCGCGTTCAATTTTTCGCAACCTAAGAGTCATGTCTTGTGTCATTTTCTCGTCTTTCCAGATAATACAGCTCTCTTCAGACAAGCAATTTTCCTCACTTGGTTGAATTCTTTCAACTGTAATTCTATCTGAGACTCCTCTAAATCCAGTCTTCAAGCATTCGATATAAGGTTTGATGTCTATTTCTGCTTTTCCCAAGTTGTCATCCAGAGAAAATGTGTCTTTATCATGCACAGTCTGAAAGTACAAGACATAAAAATTTTCACATATGATATCCTTGTTCCGTCTTCTAATACCAAGCATAGGAGAAGAAATAGTATTTATGTCATCTTGGAGTTCAGAACTAAATTATAGTGGAAATTCTGTCAAAATTCAAGACGACGAAACGGGCTCATATACTTGAGAATCCTATCACGGATTTGAATATACCAAATTGAAAAAAGAAAGCTAATGATATTCATCAACAAAAAAGATCGTTAATTTGGGAGATTGATACGTACTAGAACAATAGGAACGTTCAGATCCTTAATGGAAATGGTCAACTCCTCGTTCCATTCGGGGTTGAGGTTGCCCTTCACAACACTAGTCTTCACTTTCTGCAGTAATATGTTCAACATCAGAAGTCTTTCTACCATGAAAACCAGAAAGTTTTTCAATGGCAATGCACTCAACTCAAAGTAAGAAAAATTCCTGGTGAAAATAGGTGCTCAGACGTAGTTATGTTCCAATTTGCAAGACGACCAAATCAATATTAAAATACCATTACTATCTTACCAAAGATTTATTTAGCCAGTTTAACTTCAAAAATAAAAATTGAGGTGACCATGAACAGAATCAACTATGGTAATGCAGATTTGAGACTGAAATATTCTCTAACTTCTAATGTCTCGAAAAAATGAAATTTTTTGAATTCCATAATAAACCCCATTGATTCATATCAGAACTCGGACATCTGTTATCTCTTTATTAAGAATAATTATTCATTGTGTTTCAAAAGAATTTTTCATTGCACGCTTGAGTAAAAAAGGGATTCATGTAAATATTTCGTTGAATCAGTCGACCCACATAATTTATACACCCCCCCCCCACCCCCCTTCAAAACTAGATGTGTGCACAATATCATTAAATAGGAGACGGCGACGCTTAGAGACAATACCATGTTGAACTTGATCTACAACGTTAATAACTTGTGTTCTTATGAACATATATCATTTAAATCTTATCTTACGTACATATATTAAGAGCAAGGCGGATTGAAAATTCAAGAAAAAACGACGTACATGGGCGCCACAGCTGATAATAACATAAGGATCACTGCTACCTCTAGCTGCATCACGTACAGCAAGATTAATTCCTCTTCGAACCCTAATTTTGAGAAGACCTAATGCATCCATTGTTGTATTTTTATTTTTATTTTTTTTCTCAAAAAAAGATCTATTTTTAAGCCAAGTTGTTATGCAGAAGAATGACCTCCTCAACACAGAAAATTAAGGAGAGGCCGGCCAGTCATTGACGCCCTATAACACGACACGTGTAGCATAATGGATTCTATTATAATCACATTTTTTCTTTATATTTTATGCTTTTTGAATAAAAATATATATTTTTTACATTATGCATTTTTTTTTTCTTTCGAGTTTAGTACATTGATTTGCTTTATGTAATTGTATAGTTAAAACTCGTGATGAAATTTATAATAATTAATGTTGCAAAGTGATATCAAAACATCATTAAATCGTTGATCACGGTAAAGTAAGTTGATAATTGGACGAATAAATCTCAATTACTTATCTTTGTTATCATTGTTATTTTAAAATTTGCACCGAAGCCATCAACTAAGTATGATAAAAGGTGAACTTATTTATTTTCTTAAAATAGTATTATTTTTATTTTTACTACCTACGACAATGCTAATTGGTATCATCACTGAATTCATAAGTACTTTTTAAAGAAATACAATATGGATTAATTTGATATTCACACAAACTTCCATGGCCATTTGTGAAACTAACTTCAGATAATTCGATAATTATTACAAAACCCGCATAATAATATGGATAATTCTTGTTGTACATAATTTATGTACATAAAAGATTACATAATGTGATGTGGCAACCATCCGGTAGTTGATGTGAAAGTGTGAGATTTGAATTAAATGTTGGATATGTGCCACATGTAATTATGTGAACTATTATGTGAAAATTTATGTACCCCCATCAAGGTCCAATCCCTTGTTACAATGTTACTTGTACGTACCAATTAGATTCTTTCACTAGAACCAATCCCATGTACATATAGCAAAAAAATTCTACCTTTTTAAAATTTAAGACTATGCATCCACTATGTTGCCAATGCCTTGTTACAATATTGTACCAAGTAGATTCTTTTACTAGAACCACTGAGTTGCAGAAAGTCATTATGGACTGGAACAATTCTAAATTTTCAACAAAAAAATATCTAAAAGATTATAGAATTGGGACATTTTGTAGTGGAATATTTAGTGGAAATTGGGCAACAACTCAAAAGCGTTGATCTCCAAACTTAAAGTCACTTTCAACCACCCACTCAGCCCCCAAACATGGAACCCCACGACTGATGCTGACAAGTGACACCCAACATTTTAAACGCATAAATTTCTATGGCGTACATAATAAATATATATATAAGAGTGTCTATAATTCTCACGTGAGGGTTTTTGTGGGCCTCACCTCATGTGAGGTATGTACATTGTACACAAAAGAGTTTTTCATTTTCTATTGGGATAGTTGCAGTAATAATCCCAAATCTTTCACCTTTTCCCAAACATTTAGAGCCTGTTTGGTAGAGATTAAAATTGAAAAATTAGCTTTTATTGTTGACTTTATTAGACGGATGGGACCTAATAACAGCCATATTTTCAATTTTAATTGAATTTTAATTGTTACCAAATAGACTCTTAAAATAATCGCATCACAATGACAAAATGAAGAAAATCGTCAATTGCACCGATAGTTGATCAAAAGTCATGCATTTCAATTAATTAAGGTCGTGTTCTTGATCCAATGTGTAAACATCATATGTTTTTGACTCGTTTAGGAATAAGGCTAAACCAATTCGTAAGAGGTTATATCAATAGATTCAATTCAAGATTTTCTCGAAAAGTATCGAGAAAGAATTGGAATGTACACACGTAGGTACATGCACAGTTTCCAATATTTCAAGTGATTTAGTTTGACTTGGCTTTGCATGAGCTAGTTTTTCTAAGGCAAATAAAAACTTTATTTTTATGTCGATAGAGGAAGTAAGGAGGAAATTAGGAGCTAAAAAAAGGCACGTGGGTCATATGATATGATTTTTTTAAGAAGAAGGGTCCAATCTGCATATTTATTTATTTATTTTACACAAAGTGGCAAGTTGACATAACATTTTGTCCACGGTAAGCATGGTGCGTATCAAGCTGTGCCAAGTCGGACTAAGCTGGATCAACGGCTGTGAAAATTTTATTTGTTTACTAAATTTAGACGTGAAAGTTTAAACTCGAGTAATCTATACATAAAATTTAGGTTGCAAGATAGGGAAGGATTTTACATTAAAGAAATGTCTGGTAGAGCTTTCAAAAAACCAAAAGCTATTTTTCGACGTGCTTGATTAATTTTATGAAGTGATTTGTCTACGTAAACGAACTTTTAATAAAAATTGGCATAAATTAGTTTATTCAAGAAACTCATCTACAAGAAGTAAAAATCCAACCAATCGAAAGGATCCATTGTCTAGTGTCATCGTGAAAATGTAAAGTTCAAACGTTATGATAATGAACCAATTTTCACTCCATATAATTCAAATTATACTCGTTGGAGAATTTAGGTGAAATAGTTCACGCATAAAGTATTCTCAATGACTTTTCTTATAAATAGCAATTAGATATTATTATTGGAATTCAAATAACTAAAATTAAAAGGAGAGTGTGCTTAAATGTCTTCAAGCTACGTTAGATTATTTAGTAATTTAAAAGAAATTTCATATGCAATGGAGATATAGGGATGTAAATTGGATAATAAATATATCACGAGATGTGTGTTCACATGAGGTAGTCGATCTATATTTAAGGTGCGAAAGATGTTTATCTTCTCTACTAGTATTTGAAATTCAAAACTACTAATAAGTAGATATTGATATTGGAAGATTAAGTAGATATACTAACAATTCAAATAAGTAACATTAGAAAGAGAGTGCTTAAATGTCTTGAAGACTTTTTATTATTTTGAAAGTTATAACAAAATTTAAGAGCAATGGAAAGGTATAGCAATGCAATCTAGATAATTGATATAATCTATATGAGTTGTTTCTGTTTCACACAGAAAGTTGGGCCTCCCTAACAATTAAGAGATGGTTAGACGATTGTGTGAGGAACAGACCTCTTGAGACAAAGTCCCAAAAAAGGAGGTGCTTTATTGATGAAGATTACAATCGGCGAGAAGCGAAATGCCTTCAAGGAGCGCAAGCACACGAACAGTTGAACGTTAAATACGATAAAAGTAAAGGAAATTAAAATTACATATTCTCTATTGGGCCTTTTACATGGTCTCACTTGGGCCTGTCCTTCGAATTTCCTAATTGGGGCTTTACTCATTGGACCATTTAATTGGTCCTCATTTTTATGCGTCAACAGTTTCAATACATTGTGGTTTTTTTTATATAGAAAGAAGGTGAATAGGCATAACCAAGTACAATGTCAACTAAGGTTTTAATTGGACATATTATTACTTCTCATAGTTTTAATATATTTTGAAAGAATCTTGACAGTCAATTTAACCTTTTAATTAAAATGGTGCTTAAGAATCATTGAGAGGGATGGCCGACACCCATGAAGAAATTATCTATGCAAGAAACCTCACATTTGATGTTGGAGATCCAAGAAATAAAATCAACTCGATAAAAACAACGTGAGATGTGTGACTTGTGATATACTATTTTACAAATTGAATAAAAATTAAACATCCAATTATTATACATAAAAATTAATTAAACTAAAATGAATTGTGATAAAAGTGACAATTAATTCATCAAGTGTGTAGTGTACACACGTGTGAAGTGGGTGCACTTATAATTGCGCTATAAACTTTTACATGTAATAGTCAAAACTAACCCCAATTGATAGATGAGTTAATCATTTAAGAGTTGAAGCTAAAAAGCGATGTCCCACCATTGTTTAATTTGCTAGCTGGCTTCACTTGGTAAAGTTGCCAATGGTGTCAAAGTTAAGTCTTCAAAAGTTTAGGTTAAAAGGGAAAGTCTTTGACCTTTATTATAGGACCTGTTTGGTGGAGCTAAAAAGTCAATTAAAATTAAAAATATGATCGTTATTGAGTCTCACTCTTCTAATAAAAGTCAACAATAATGACTAATTTTTCAATTTTAATCTCTACCTAACACACTAGTTTCTTGAATGTGATTCTTTTAATTGTTTTTTGACATCAAAACTAACCATCCAAAAAAAAAAAAAAAAAAGTTTTGTTTTCAAATAGATTAACACAAATTGATTTTTGCTAAAAAAAAAATTTTAATCTCTACCTAACACACTAGTTTCTTGAATGTGATTCTTTTAATTGTTTTTTGACATCAAAACTAACCATCCAAAAAAAAAAAAAAAGTTTTGTTTTCAAATAGATTAACACAAATTGATTTTTGCTAAAAAAAATCATATTTTTAATTTATATGAAAGTTAATAAAATGTATTTTTGAAAAGTTAATGAAAGTTGTAATTTACATGAAAATAATGGGAATGGGAATTTGCCCATTAATTATCTCGTGTGTCACGTGTTGGATACTTGACTTTAAGTATATTCTTCTTTTCTCGTGAGTGTATTTCGCGCTCGAGCACTTGTATGTGTTGGTTTTTTTCTCCTCATTTTATTTCTCTTTCCTAATTTGCTCGTTGACCTGTGGTTATGATTTTTTTCCAACATGTGATATATGGTTGAAGATATGGCAATCTCAAGATTTTATTCAAGAGAATTTTGATGGGAAAATTAGTTCCTACATTTGACTAACTCTAGAATACTATTCGACTATTAAATTGACTCTTACATTCTAATAAGATTTCTCATAAAATTATGAAAAACATTAGGAGTGTGTGCATATATCAAAACCCTTAACGGATTAATAGTGTATTCGAAGAAATATTTGTATGAGTAGAAGATAGAAGAGAAAGCTAATGTATGGATCGTGTGAACGATAAGTACATAATTTTGTTCAAGTATCAATATCGAGATTGAGAGTTAAGATAAAGTGAAAATTCTTATCACTTCCTTGTCTATGTCATATGACACAATGGTGGCCATGGTATTAGTTTGGGATTTGTGTATTTTAACCTCGTTTGGCCCCAATTAAAATTATAATATATTTTTCTCTCCTTTTTTTTGAACAATACATTTTTCTATAAAATAATATTACAAATAAATCGAAAACTTTTACTTATTTTTCAATCATCCATTCTCCAAAAAAATATTATTTCAAAAATTATAATATCAAATAACGGGGGTTTCTATTGCTAGACAGTCAACACGAAGAAGGCAAGTTGTGCTTTTTGATGGTGATACTTGTATTTACAGATAAAGTATTGAAAAAGTAAAACTACGATTTGAACAGAGAGAAAGAAGGACGAGAAAAAATATAATATTGAGAAAACTATGATATTAATGACATTATACAAAGGTTAAAAAGTGCTAAACATAGAATCACGCTTTAGTCAACGTCTTCAACTCCCTCCCGCGAGCGCAACTGTAGAAGGCTACCAGTAATCCGATTTGTGGGTGAATACGAATTCAACATAATCTTTTCCAATATCAAGGTTATTATTATTGAGCTTTTTATTTACATCAACACATACTTGAAGAGAAACTTTGCTTCGAAAAATACTATTACTATGAATATTGTAGATTTAGATTTCTTGTTACGCATTCGGTAAGTCTGTGTATGTCATCTGGCCATAACTTTCCCATGAATTAATCTTCTCTGACAGGTCTGTAAAAGGCCTGACAAAACATGACGTGGGTCCGATCATTAAAAAAATACCTCCAAAACACACCCACCTATGTGCTGTGAGATAGCCTGTAAAAGATTTGACAAAATGGATCTGGTAGTCTAGCACTTCTCTTTCCCCATAGCAATATAATGGTTACGAGCTAGGAGATAAATTCTAGTGAGCGAATATATAGAAAAGAATTACCCTTTATAAATGGGCATCGGGGGAAGGTCTGGCCCCTCCCTCTGTCCCTGATCGTACAATCTACGATTGATAACATAATTTCAATTGGAAAGATTTTATCCATGTCCTCAAATTCAAATTGTTGAGCCATTGTATTCAAACTATATTATCAATAAGCTTAGTACGTAAGATAGAGGTGGTTCGAATATGATGATATTTGAAATTTATGAAGCATTGGGTCCCATATATATCTAATCGACCATATCTCTTACAAAATTCAATGTACTCGCCCACTCGTTATTAATTTCAACATCACTAAAAGGACGGCAAAATTATTGTTTAGATGTAATAATAATCATTAAACAAAAAAATAATTAGCATAGATGGCATTAGGGCAACTTAATCATGTAATATTTTATATAAAACGTAACAATCATATAGTGACTAGATTAATAAATAACATGCTAAGGTGGCATCAACTTTAAACACATTATACTCTAGACCTTAATTATTCTTCTTTGACATTGATATCTTGTTTAATTGTAGTTATCCTTTGAATGACTCACTTGTTGAAAAATTTACACCAAGTGAAATGAAATTTAACAGTAGGGTTTTTTTCTTGAATGAATATGAATTGAATTTTTAAGTTGTATTTTGAGTTTTTGCATACATATGAGAAAGGTAACAAAAGAAGATTCACATTCAAACACGAGAGGTGAATTAATAAAAATATACTACTTATTACGTGGAAAAAGGAGCTGAAATTTTGACAAAAACTAGACCCTTTTGTTTATCATTTGGCCCGTGTAGCTCGCCTGTCGCTCGAAATTGAGGCTCGGTTCCACTAAGCATGAATGAAACTGGTTCAAGTTTTTTTGGACCAAACCCATGTTGAATCTACACCCCTACCCAATGCCCAAAGTCCATGAAATCACATGCACGAACATAAACACAATCAAGAATCCAATAGAGCTAATCCCTTCAAGGGTAACCGAGTTGGTGGAGGCGGAGATTAAAGATCACGAATTCGAATCCCCCTGTTAACACTTCTTCCGTCGAGCCCGTCACACTGAGTTGCCTAGTGCGATCTATCTCCCCAGTGTAGTTTACGAGCCACTACACATTAGAGCGAAGTTTACCTATTGCACATTCACGGATAGCGACTGTGGTTTCCTACGTCAAAAAATATAAAAATCCAAGAGAACTTTCTTTTTTTATTGAAGCACGGTTCGAATTCGTGTTTGATTCGATAATTACATGAATCCAAACTATTTCATTTACAAAATACTCAAAGGGTAATGAATGATATTAATATCAACCCTATTGAAATCACAAACACAAACAAGAATCTAAAAGGGAGCTTTCTTTTTTATTGAGGCAAAAGCTATATATAAAAAAAATAAATACACATTGACTATTTCAGATTCACTCACCCCTCAGAATTACAAGATTCCACCCAATAAAACAAGAAAATTAAAATTCAAAGCCCTAAAAAAGATCAGTTAAAAAAAGAAGAAAAAGGATTTATAAAGAAAAAAGTAGAAGGGAGACCCACTTGGGAGTGGTGGGTCTCACCCTCACTAGGTGTGTACACCTTGAAAACCGAGTTAACCAACCGGGTTCGGTTGACTCAGTGTCTTAGCTGGGTTTCCAGGCCGAGGTAGCAATCAATGGCCTTGTATGCCATCCTAATGTCAAACACCCATCTTTTTCCTCAACTCTATACCCATCTCCACCAGCAAATAAGGCCAGTAACATACTAGCCTGCTTATAAGCATTTGAACCCAAATGAACCGGCTCAAACCCGCCAGATTCGAACCGGGCTCTCCACTGGACCAAGGTCTCATGCCTCTCCACCCGGTCCGGTCCCTCACACGCCACCACATTACAGATCTGCCGCCCCAGGTAAACTTCACTCATAACCTTGTTCTGAACACTCACCGCCCCGCCACCAACATCGCCGCCGCCGCCGCCGCTGCTCTCCAACGAATCGAAAAAGGTTGAGTAATAATGCAAAGACTCCGTGAACCTGTCCAAGAAAACCGGCCCATTGTGATTAGCCTCCAGCTCAACCACAGTCAAGATTTCAGGATTCATCTCGCTCACGACTTGCAGCACCTTTTCAATGGCCCCGGGTCGGGCCAGCAACTGATGAAGCTCGAAAATGGAATTCACAGCCACAGTTTCACCTTCCCTTATATCAAACATCGATGCGTTAAGATCAGCTAATGAATTAGCCACAAAGCCTCTGTAATCAAACTCAACGTGAATTGTCTCAGCCAATTGAGCCAATTTACACCCCACTTCTTGTAAATGATCGATGTTATCGTGTGAAGGCGGCCCAATTCCTGTCAATCGGAAGCTGGGCGGGCCGCCGGGCCTCAAGGCCAAGGCCTGTAAAAGAGCAGGCCATTGCATCCCCTGTTTCATACTGAAATCAACTATATGGACGTGACTTTTACCTTCAAACGCTTCGAGAATGGCTTGATTAGCGGTAAAATGGGCGAATTTCAGATACGGGCAGGTCTCGTAGAAGTGCATTTGAAGGAGGTCAGTGAAGGCTGTATCTTGTGGATTTGTGGGATATAATTTGTAAATTCTCCTGGCTAATGCTTCAGCAAAATATGTAGCTACTTTTCGCATAGCCCCTGCTTGTGATACTGCAAGGAACCCAATTTGTTTGACCAAAGCCTCGGCCAATTTCAAGTTCTCTTGTTGCACAGCCTCTGCACAAGCCATCAAGGTGTGGACTAGCCTAATACCATTTTCTTGTGAGTCAACCAGGAGCATGGGACGGGCAGACTCGATGGGATGTGCAGAAATTGACTCATTAGGCGAACCCCAAGAAACGGTAGTAGAATTTGCCATACCAGAATATGGTGATGGCTTCAATTTTTTGGGTTGTGGCTGATGCTGAGGCGGTGGATGCTGTTGACTTGTGGGATACACAGCTTTCCCCGGAATAGATATAAGATCTGAACCAAAATCTGAATCAACAACCATTTGTTGCTGGGTTGAAACAGAGATTTGAGCACGGGCATGGCTATTCCAGCTGTTATGGCTGTGAGAATCAATACTAGTAACAGTAGATGATTCAAGGAACGGATCTTGAACAACAGAGCTGAAGTAGTCAAAATTAGGAAGAGGATTAAGCTCAGAAATCATGGATTCAAGCCATGATGATAGATCTGAAGGATTGTAATGAACAGTATCAGATGCTATTTGGGAAAGCCCATCTTGTTGAACACTGCCCATCACTTCTTCAAGCTGTTCAAGCTTCTGCGCAACCTCAGCCATATCAGACGATTTAACCTTGTAACCCAAAACTGCAAACAGTTCATCAACACCACCTGCATCTTGTTCTTCACACCACATCTTTCCCTTGTTGGATGAACTAGAACTCCCACTCGTGGCAAAATTTTCTTGATTCGAATTGTCCCTCTTCATGATTTTCTTGGGATTCTTTGATCTGTGCTTCTCTTCTGCACACAAACTAAAGGAAAAGGAGAGTTGATGAATGGTTGTTGAAGAAGAAGAATCTAAACATTGGGGATTGGGGGTTTCTTGATTTTTCACATATGGGCTCTGTAAATTTTCGTATTGTTCAGAAAGGAAGAGAGAGAAATAGAGGGGTTTTTTGGAGTGAGAAAAGAGATTGTACTATATAATAATAGCAGCACAAATAGAGGAAGCAACAATGTTAAATGTAAATTAAAAGTTTTGACATCATTGAAATTTGATTGTTTTCAAAAAAATTATTGATGAAAAAGTCTGTATTTTTTAAAAAATTTCCAATGTAATATCGATAAAGTGTAAATCATAATGTAAAATTTAGTGTACACTAAGCATGATTCAAGAGGAAGACAGAAAAGCGCTCGTGTCAAAGTACTACAAATACAAACAGATGAGATGAACTTTGCATTTTTTTTTTTTTTACTATGATTCAATTATTCTAGTGTACAGTCACTTTTTTTACTGCTATAAAATAAATTATTTTACAGGGAAACTTCTTTGCTTTTATTTCACCTCATATTATAAAATTCATTTTTTTTATCAAATTTATTTTCTATCACATTTCACATTTTTCATCTCATTTTCAAATACATATTTATCTATCCCTATAAAGCCGTCCTCCCTCTGTTCTCTCTTGGACGAGTATCCAAATTTACACTTCAACTT
>CAIGRQ010190817.1:0-12661 GCA_903798375.1 Fraxinus sp. D2006-0159
TGAAGGTATCCAGCAACGGAATCTAAGGCTTCAGAGACGGAAATTACCGTCTCTGAAGCCGCATTTTCTAGTAGTGGTGGTTAGGGCTGAAGTACTGAAACAGTGCATGGATAAGTCCAATCCAGGTTGTGCCTAAAAATGGTGGTATTACGATGGTGGAAAATGAGAAGAATGAGTTAATTCCCATGCAAATTGTTATAGGCTGGAGAGTGTGCATTGATTACCAGAAACTCAATGCAACTACTTGGAAGGATCACTTTTCCATTCCATTCATCGATCAGATCCTAGAACGACTGGTAGGTCATTCTCACTACTATTTTCTCGATGAATATTCTGGGTACAATCAGATACCAGTAGCACCAAATGATCGGGAGAAAACCACTTTCCCGTGACCCTATGGTACTTTTGCTTATCGTAGGATGTCATTCGGGTTATGCAATACTCCTGTCACTTTCCAACGTTGCATGATGGTGATATTCTTAGATATGGTTGAAAAATTCATAGAGATCTTCATGGATGACTTTACGGTATTCAGATCGTCCTTCGATGAATGTTTATATAATTTGAGTTTGGTGTTTCAATTATGCAAATAGACGAACTTGGTATTGGACTGGGAAAAATATCACTTCATGGTTCATGAGGGCATTGTGTTAGGGCATCGCATATCAGCAGCAGGAATTGAAGTGGATAAGGCAAAATTCATGTTAATGAGAATTTACTGCCACCGACGTCAGTTAAGTGTGTTCGTAGTTTTCTGGGGCATGCCGAATTTTATAGACTATTCATTAAAGAATTCTCAAAGACCACGAAGCCTCTGTGTAACCTACTAGTCAATGATGTCACATTTAACTTCTCTGAAGAGTGTCTTGTGGCTTTCAACACGTTAAAAGAGAAGTTGACTTCAACACCAGTAATCATTGCACCGGATTGGAGTTTGCCATTTGATTTAATGTATGATGCTAGTGATTATACGGTGGGGCTGTATTAGGAAATTGGAAGAATAAGATATTTCACGTGATATATTACGCAAGCAAAACCTTGACTGACGCCCAACTAAATTATGCCACTATGGAGAATGAGCCGTTAGTTGTGGTCTATGACTTTGATAGATTTCAGTCATACTTGTAGGATCAAAGGTCATAGTCTACACTGATCTTACTACCTTAAAGTGTTTGTTGACAAAGAAGGATGCCAAATCTAGACTTATCTGTTGGGTGTTACTCATACAAGAGTTTGATCTGGAGATAAGGGATATGAAGAGCACGAAAATGTGGTAACAGATTACTTATCTCGACTTGATCTAGGAGAGCAGAATGATTAAATCGAAATCAATGAGATTTTTCCAAATGAGTAGATTTTTAGCATGGATGGGATGTCTTGGTATGTTGATATCATAAACTACTTGGCCAAGTCTCTCACGCCACCAGATTATTCAAGTCATCAGAGAAAGAAGTTTTTCGCTGACTTGAAATATTATTTGTGGAAAGATCATATTTTGTATAGGTAAGGAACAGACAGATTATTCGACGATGTGTGAAAGAGGAAGAAGCGCCTAAAATATTGGAGCAATGTTACTCATCTGAATACGCGGGTCATTTTGGGGCATCCAAAACAGTAGCAAAAATTTTACAATCTGGGTTCTATTGGCCTTCATTATTCCAGGATGCTTTTGAATTTGTGAAGAGGTATGATAGGTGTGGGCGCACTGAAAATATCTTGAGAAGAAATGAGATGCCTCTAATCAAAATCTTTGAGGTTGAACTTTTTGATGTATGGGGAATTGATTTCATGGGACCATTCCCACCATCATTCTCGAATCAATACATACTGATTACTATTGACTATATCTCCAAGTGGGTGGAAGCGATATCATTGCCAATAAATGATACTAACGTGGTGATTTGATTTTCAACGAAGTATTTTTTCACCCGTTACGACACTCATTGGGCTATAATCAATGATGGGGGTAAGCACTTTTACAATCTTCAGTTTGAGTCATTGTTGGCTAAGTATGGTGTTTGGCATCGTGTAGCAAGTCCATACCATCCTCAAACTAGCGGCCAAGTTGAAGTCTCTAATAGTGAGTTGAAAAGGATACTTGAGGTAACAATGAGCTCTTCTAGGAAAGATTGGTCTAAGAGGCTTGATGATGCACTATGGGCTTACATGACAACTTTCAAAACACCTATAGCATGTCTCCATACTGGTTGATTTTTGGGAAAGCATGTCATTTTCTAGTTAAGTTGGAGCACAGAGTATACTAGGTAGTCAGGAATTTAGACTTTGATTTGAAGGCAGCTGGTGAAAAGAGATTGCTGCAATTGAATGAAATGGATGAATTTCGACTGGAGGCGTATGAGAATATTCGCAAAATTCTATAAGGAGCGTACCAAAAAGTGGCATGACATGAATATTCAGGTATGGAAGTCTGAGGTTGGGCAACGAGTTCTGTTATACAACTCGAGACTCAATCTATTTCATGGAAAGTTGAGGTCAAGATGGTCCATGCCATACACAATCAATAAGGTGTTTCCATATAGAGCAGTTGACACTCACGATTGCAAGGGAACATTTAAGGTGAATGGACAGTGGTTGAAACCTTATTGGAGCTGTGATTTTCTAAAAGAAAATTCTACCGTCTATCTCAGCACACCGGAGTTAATCAACCGAAGTAAAGTTGAGTTATCGACTATAAATTAGCTCTGGTTGGGAGGCAACCCAGCATATTCTTCCATTTTATTTATTTCGTGTTATGCATTAGATTATGAGTTTTTCATGTTTTTGAATTTTTTTAGTCATATTAGGTCATTTATCGTCCCTAGATGTCACTAAGAGTCTATGCATGGTTCAAATTGGTTTTAAATGTGTTGGCAGAGGTTTGGGGGTGTTGGAATGGTATTTAGTTGATTCGGTGAGAAAGGCATGCATTTCGAGGCAAAAAAGGATCAAATTTTGAGATTTCTAGGATCAACACGTGTTTTCAAGTTTAAAAATATTTTTGGAACCAAATTTATGGCATTCACGCACACTCAATGGTTTAAAATGTGTTTTGACAAGTTGTGGGGAAGTTGGAATGCCGTGTTGCATTGTGGGTTGAAAATCGGGGTTTTAGTGAAAATTGACCAAAATCGAGCTTTCACAGAGTTGAGTATGTTTGAAAATTTTTCCACATTGCACTTCCTCGTTTCATTCACGTGAACTTGTTTAGTACGAAAATTGGGGCCTCGGGGATCTCAAATGGTTGAACATGAGAAATTTCTGAATCAGGCCATGAGAATCCATACTTGGTAGTCTATGCGAGAGCATAACACTACCAGGCATGCGATCGCATGTAGCAAATCAGGGCCAAATTTGGCCCTGCCAAGTTGTTCTATGCGACCACATAGAATTGTTCTATGCGGTCGCATGGAACAACCTCAAGCCCTATATAGTTTTAGACATGCACGTACACCACTCACACATCAGCACTCAATCACGCACGAAAAGCACATCACTATATACAGAATGCACACCGCTCATGCTCACGTACACGAACACACACCACCCAACACTTGCACACGACACACACCCGTAAGTCATCACTCACGCATCATCTTGTTTCCATTATTCTTTATCAAGATTTCAAGGTATGTCATCAGATTCTTTTTGCCCTAATTTTCAGTTGTTTCTCCTTTGGTGCTTGAAAACAAACTTGAATGCTTGATTGAGTAGTGGGGCATTAGGTAGATGATGGATTCTATGCTATTGAGTTTTATTGCGCAAAATTATGGCTTGGGTTATGACCAAGGTCTTGGGAATTAATTGGAACAATATCATGCCTACAACATGTTCGATAAATGGACTATGTTAACACTTATTATGCATTAGATTTACCTTAGTATTTGACGTTGTTGATATGCACTTTGGATTGCTTTTTGTGTTGATGTTCTTTGAAAAATGTCATTGAAAACACCAAAACCAAAATTGACCACACATAGGCATGACATGGCTAGGCACATGGCACTTCCGTCCCTCACTTCGTCCATCTGTTTCCTAATCCAAATGACGTCTTTATGACCTCAAATTCAAATATGTGTGAGACTACACCACCCTCTTTCATATGCCCAGAGGTTGCTCTGGAAATTTTCGATGTTTCTTGATGGTGTCTAGAGGCGAAAATACTTGGTCGAATACGATTTTATATGAAAAATTTTCACTGCTTGACTTGATTTTGGGTTTGTTGACTTCATTTTGCATTTCTGTTCTATAATACACATATTTCACTATACATTTAGTCGAGCATGCCTTCGTTACATTGTTTTATGCTTTGTTTTGTCAATACATATATCTTTTGGTTTACTCGAATATCATGCATACCTTTGACGTAAGTTTAGAGGCTTTGGTGCTCATGTGTTCCATTTCATCTTCAAGTCTCGTAGCATCTACTTTATACATCACAAATGACTTACAGTTTCATTTCTCTTAGTGTTCCAAGATGCCTCCTAAGAGAACGACCAAAGGAAAAAAGAAAGTAGCTTTCACTTCAGGTACCATGTGAACTAGGGGATCTGAAGGGGGCATACGATGATTTTTAAATCAAAAGGCCATCACTCGATACTCTGATATCATTAGCCACTAGGCACTGCTTCTAGAAATGCCAGTTAAACTGAAGGGACTAGTTCGCGAGTTCTATGAAAATTTCAACAGAGACATTGACACCACTAGGTCCGAACATCTACACCAAACCATGGTACGGGACAAGTGGATCATGTTTACATTCGAAGTAATACATGACTGCTACCAGTTGATTTGGAATAACATTGTTCCTATTCCGGACAATTTCCATTGGAGCATGACTTATTAAAAACAAGGAAGGAAATTAAAGTGAAGTCTGTTGTACTGCAGGGAAGAAAATGATAGATTCAAAATGATGATTTCATGTTGAAGATTGGATGGAATAGAATCCAATGGAATACAAAGTATACAAAGTGCTCCATTTATATATTAAAAGACCAACTAACTAACAAACTATATAACTACATAGAAGTCTCTAGAATGAAGCTGAGCTGGATATTCTAACACACCCCCATCAAGATGGACTATGGAGATCAACAATAGTCCATCTTGAAGATTGCTGTCGATTTTTATGCAGAAGAATTATAGGCAGAACTTTAAAGCACAAACATTCTCCAGATAACTATTTAGACAGCTTGTTCCATCTCGTTACATCACTGCTCACCCAAAGCCACATAAGTTATTCATCGCCGATTCTGTGCAGCAGTACTACTTCTTGTAGCCTTGAGCCGAACCTTTCTACCCTTACCCATTAGCAACAACCACCAATTCCAGAACAAGGTTGGATTTGAAGCCAAAGTTATCTTTAGATTTGGCATGGATTAGAAACCATAAATTAACATCCATAAAGGAGAAGAACACACAATAGAATTGGAATAAATTCCATGAAAACATCTCTAGTACAATGCTAGAAAGAATAGAAAAAACATCTCTGGAAATTGATTTACTACAAGAGGCAGGAAAATGAACTAAATCCATCATCAATGGCAGAATAACTCATTGATGAGGAAGAATTGAACAAATCAGGGCTTTTCCTCAACTTATAAGCATGCTGGCAAATGCGTTCAAGGTGAAAAAAATATCAAACACTTGCCAGGCACTTGTAAAAAGAGATTTCAATGGAGGAAACACTTCTCTGAGAAGACAATTTTATTGTAGCTCCACTAACAGGAAATCAATGGATCTATCCTCAAATACGCAGAATGATGATAAGAAGATGATGAACATAGCACGTATGGAAGAAGTGCAGAAGAAGGAAATCACGCAGTTTGGTTTCTCAGTAATGCTCTGATACCATATTAAAAATAAGGAAGTAAAAGTGAAGCCTGCTATACTGTAGGGAAGAAAATGATAGATTCAACATGATGATTTCATGTTGAAGATTGGATATAATCCAATGGAATACAATGAATACAAAGTGCTCTATTTATAGACTAAAAGACTAACTAACTACATAGAAGTCTCTAGAATGAAGCCGAG
The DNA here is from genome assembly GCA_903798375.1 of Fraxinus sp. D2006-0159. NCBI lineage: Eukaryota > Viridiplantae > Streptophyta > Magnoliopsida > Lamiales > Oleaceae > Fraxinus > Fraxinus sp. D2006-0159. The sequence goes on from CAIGRQ010190817.1 coordinate 6,034, forward strand.
TTGGATATCCTAACATGACCGAGGGATTTTACTTAGACGTGAGGATGCTTAGCCATTTTCAAGATTCAGCGTGGAACTTACACTGTTATAGCCATTCTTTGGCTGTTTATTTATTACAACATCAAGCCCACCTCACATAGAACCACATTCACCAATCTAACGGTTGGTTTTATCTATCACTTGGTGAGAGGACGGAAGATTGACTTGGCCACCTTCATTTATGATCAGATTCATTCTCAGGGTATCTGGGAAAACGTAGTCGTTCTCTAATTTTTCCAAGTCTGATCATGGAATTGCCAAGAGTGTCGGTGTTACTATCCCATCTGGGGAGCTTCCCGAGAAACCTAGCCCCTTTATTAAATAGACTACCTTGGAGGCTCAGGATCGAGCTACGTAAAAACATAGATAGAGGTAAGAGAGGGAGTAATTGAGGTAGCAGGAGGCTATATAGGGTCAGGGGGCTAAGGACGCAGAGATGCCTCAGGCACCACCATTATCACTACCGGCACCTCTGGATGTTGATACACAATTGCTACAACAGATGTTCGCCACTATGACCAGTTCTAACCGAGATATCAAAAGTCTTCAGCAGGCTGTGGGCGCCATGGGTACGAATCTCTAGACATTGAGGAATGGCATGCTTAGCACTGGGAACTTCGCTTCTACCACTAGTCGGGAGCGAGAGACGAGAGGTTGAGATCTTTAATGGACGGTTGAATCACTATATAAGCAAAGTTGATGGGATTCAACTAAGGGATAACGAGACTTGGGACCACTTGGGTAATATCAAGATTGAGTTCGAGATTAGTCTCTCCATATTCAGGGCATGCTGTCCGAGCTTGCACAGCAATCCGAGTTCATGCGACAGATTCTCGCATGACTCCCACCATAATCATCTGATGGCGTATCCAATTTCGATTTTCATCCACCACCTCTATATTGATCAGGGGAGTATTATGTGCCCCATTATCTTTATCTTATTTTGAAACTGTTCTGATTGTTTTGTACTCTTTAATATTTCCTTGTGTTATTAATCACAACATTGATGACACTGTTTGACATAAGTTTGGGGGCGGCATTCGTCATATTTTACTATAGATTTGCGTAATTGTGTGAAAAAAATTATTTAAAATTTTGCAATTTTCATTTAGTTATTTCCGGTTACTGTCTGTTTGTTTTCTAGCATTAGATTAAAGTTTTGTGTGCTTGTGTGGGTTTGATAACTTTGCTGGCTATGATGCTTAATATTAGAACATGTATGAATTGTGAATAATGAAAATAGTGTACCATTAGGTTAGTAAAAGCTTGTTAGTGTGAAACTTGACATTTTCTATGCACAATATTCATGTTTGACATATTGAGTTGGTGATTTGGTTCATTATTTAGAAAATACTTGAACATAGTATATAAATCCGAATAACCTTCATAGTATGAATCCATAATCCAACTATAGGTTGGTTTGGAGATGGCTGAGTTGTTACATGGGAACATTGAGATAAGTAGGGATTCCGTGCATGATACTAACTTGTGTCAATTGTCTAAAACCAACGAGACAAGGACGAGGTGAAAGTTTTAAGTTAGAGGTTAGTTTTAAAAACTAGATATCTAAAAGAAAAGGGGCATTGTACTAATCTTTGAGTGAATAAAAGCATCTTTTCAAGCCTGTATAACTAGAATGATTAAGCCCTTGAGGGTGGTTTAAAACCTAGTGCCCTATGATTATTTGACTTGGGAGTCATCGGCCTATATATATATACATACAAAATTACATTGATTAATCTCCAGACATTCATTCAATAAAACTATACCTTTAATGAGAGGCAAGTAACTTAGTTTAGATTAAAGGTTGAAGCGATCAAAAATAGAGAAGAATCTCGACTTGTTGGAATGAAAACTTGTAATGGTAAGACCTATCCAACCTAAGAGACGGTAAGGAATAGAATTGAAAAATTGAGTGAAAAGCATAAGTTTGGGAGTGTGTATCTCTCGAGTGAAGTAAGGAAATATTTGACCACTATGGATTAGGTGTTGAGCTAATCATGATCTTAATATGTTGGCATGGGTTTTCACACACACGTGTCAAGTTATACATGTAACATGGGGAGATTGATTTGATTTTGCATAGTTGAAGTTGTTCATGTTGTTAATTACTAAGTCTCAATCCTGAGACACAACAAGTTATCAAACCATGTTTTATGAAGAAATAGGTTACAGTTTTGTTTGACGACAAACAATAGTTCAGGTTTGGAGGAGCTGATAAGTGTGTTTTACGCACTTATTTTGGGCTACAAATACGGACAATTATTGATAATATGTTGAAATGTAGCTTAATTCTATGAAATTTGTGTTTTGCATGAAAATGTGATGAATGTGGCGGAAAGTATGAGAAACAAAGTGAAAAAGGACTAAAAAGAAAGAAAACCAAAGTTCAGGGACCAAGATGTAAATAATCGAAAGATGACCCAGAGGAGGAACTGAACATGTGGAGATGGCTAGGTTGAATTGAGCTAAGGAATGAACTATTGTTTGAAGAAGAATCGGGAAAAGAGGTCGAGAAATGCAAAATGGAGTTTGCCAAGACCAAAACGCAAAGATGTGGAAGTTTACCAATACCCTATGGTCGCATAGCACAAGAAACAATGCAGTCTCATAGGTTAATTCAGAGTATTCCAAGGCCACTTTAAGCTCTACTATGCAGTCGCATAGTTGATTTTTGACGCGAGAATTGCGGTTGCCTTATTCGAGTAAAATACTTATGGAAACAAATCTTGGTATGCGTATTTAAACCCTTGGGCCTTCCAGAACATAAAAGAGGAGATTCATAAGGGTTTTGAGAAAAGAAACAAGGCAAGAACAGGAATAGCAACACTACGTAGCGAAGATTAAACTCAAGAATCGAATTGGTGATGTCGTTCTTCATTTATTTTTCTGATTTTCTTTGTTCCATCATGTTTGGCTAGGTTAATTCTGTACTAGGGTTGGATAAACTATGTAATATGATTCTTAAATTTTAGTTTTACATCTTTGACATCAAAAACACGTTTTGAGGTGTTTGACTGGTTTATATGAATTTCTTTTCTACATAATTATTGTATACGTAATTGTGTGAGTTTAGTGGCGTATTTCTTGCATTCGAAAAAAGGGGAATATGTTCGACGCGGTGTAAATCATCATAGGGTCCGATAGGGGATAAAATTATATCGATATGCGCTATATGAATCTTTAAGTGCTCATAGAAACTCGTGCATTCTTATATGATTACATGTGTCATAGAAATACGGTCGGGTCACATATTGGACTGGGTTTAACTTTACTCGAAAAAGACTGTTAAATAATTTAGGAGCATTGATTCTTCAATATTTCAATCGTGCGTCAAGGTGTAGAACTAGGTTTAAAGAAGATTATTACATAGGGATTCGTGATCCTAATACATTCATCATACATTAGAAAAATTTCAACTTGCATTCAATATAAAGTTGTTAAAGCATTCATAATCACATCCGCATCATTAATTTAGTTATAAATTCATCAAAACAAACACTCTCATTCTTTTTCTACATTTAATTTGAGTTCAATTATAACTTCAAAGGATGTTGGCCCTTAAAAGTGTATCCATGTAAAAGTAATTTAAAGTGATTTCACTAAATTCTTTACAAATGTTTAACTAAGGAATACATGTGTGTCTATATCGTCGATAAGTTCATAGCGTTCTAGTGATATAGTACGATCCCAAATTAAGAAATCAATCGCCTAATCTACTTCTATTTAATATAATTAAAGGCATTTCTATCATAATCCACTACAAATTTATTAAAATTAGGTTGCTACTAAATTGATTACATATCAATGAGCGATAATCAATTCAAGCAAAATAAAATCATAGAACTTACCAGATGATTGTGAGATGATCTCGTGGCCAGACTCGGTACATTTTCCTTTAATAAAATGAGTTAACACATTTTTTTGAAGTCTACACAATCGATTTGAAAACTCTTGGCTCTAATACAAAAGTGTAATACCCCTTAAATTTAGATGCCTAGATTTAGAGTTATTATCATTTAACTTTCTTTTAAAATCATAAATGTGAAAAATGATTAAATTTTCTTTGACATTAAAAATATCAATGACTTATTATTTTAAAATAATTTGTACTTAATAAATTATAGAATAATTAAATCGAATGCTAACTTTAATTAAAAAAAATGAATTCAACATTTAAATATGATAGTACTGAGTCCGTGTCACTACAAGTCGTCATCTCGATTCATCTTGCTTTCATCGTCTGAAAATGGGCAGGGATAACGTAGGATGAGCTAATATTCAGTAAGCAAATCTTATGCATATGCATTTCTTTAAAATAAAGTGTTTTTTCATTATATATCCCATTTTCTTTCATTTCTTTAAAAATTGAACATTGTCGTCGTGAGTTCACTCGGTGTATCACCTAGCCAATTAGAACGTACTAGGTAATTATTATTTGGAACCCGATCGAGTCCTACTAGTAATACCGTAAAACGATTAACATTAACATTATCAATGAACATTGGTTGGATGCGCCAGTCCCCATCCCCCATTTCCCACTCACACCTTTCATGGCATAGACATACACCTTGTAATAAAACATTTGGGATACATATCTTTAAAAACATTTCTTGACTCATTGTCATTTGAAAACTTTTTATTTCTTAAAACTTCATGTATGTTTATGAGTGTATTATCATTAACTTTCTTTTAAAATGATAAATGTGGAAAATGATTAAATTTTTCTTTGAGACAAATATCAATGACTTATTATTTTAAAATAATTTGTACTTAATAAAATATAGAATAATTAAATCGAATGCTAACTTTGATTATAAAAAAAATGAATTCAACATTTAAATATGATAGTACCGAGTCCGTATCACTACAAGTCATCTCGATTCATCTTGCTTTCATCGTCAGAAAATGGGCAAGGATAACGTGTGATGAGCTAATGTTCAATAAGCAAACCTTATGCATATGACGTATGTTTATGATATGCATATGAATTTCTTTAAAATAGAGTGTTTTTTTCATTATATATCCCATTTTCTTTCATTTCTTTAAAAATTGAACATTGTCGTCGTGAGTTCACTCGGTGTATCACCTAGCCAATTAGAACGCAATAGGTAATTATTATTTGGAACCCGATCGAGTCCTACTAGTAATACCGTAAAGCGATTAACATTAACATTATCAATGAACATTGGTTGGATGGACCAGTCCCCAGTCCCCACGCCCCATTTCCCACTCACATCTTTCATGACATAGACATACACCTCGTAATAAAACATTTGGCATACATATCTTTAAAAACATTTCTTGACTCATTGTCATTTGAAAACTTTTTATTTCTTAAAACTTCATGTATGTTTATGAATGTATTGACATATATTAATATGTATGAAACATCTATGACATAAAACATAATAATCAAACATCATGTTCACATAAGGACAATTAAGTTAACACATTTATATATTTAATCATATGACATACGGATGAAAACGAGGGGAGGTTTACTTACATGAAATCCTTAGCAATTTACTTTTAAAATTACAAGAAGAGATATGTTTAGCATCCACGAAGTCTACGTGCCAATTATAGTAGGTCATTATCAATTATTTAAAATTTCAGCAATATTCATTCTTGATAATCAATCCTTATTCTATTTAGATAAAATAGTTATTTTGGGTGGAACATGTAAAATAGAGAGTGATCATAATCATATAGAGATTTAAAAGTGGAACTTATTGTCAAAATTACTTTTAACCGAAAATCACAACAACAAAAGTTATTTTTTACGCCATATGTTTACGGCGTGCATATAAGGCATGCCGTAAGAATAGGCTATATACGACACGCCTTAAATGTATGCCGTAATAATTCAGTTACTTAAAAATATTTACGGCATATATTGATAGCACGCCATAAAAATTTAAATTTTACGGCACACATTGATTGCATGCTGTAAATAATTACAATTTATGACATACATTCTTGCAAGACTTAAAAAGTTTGAACTTTTCTTTTCCTTTTTCAATTTATTTTATTCCTACATTTTCTTCTATTTTCCATTCTTTTTCCTTTTCTCCCTTGAACCCAATGTTTTTTTTTTTTCCTTTTTGTTTTCTTTCTTCTCCTCCCCACCTTAACGATCTCCTTTACAAATTTCAGTCGATGGCAACATAATCAATTAGCCATTCATTGTAGTTCGAACCATTTTCCCCTTTTTACCAAAATTTCATTTAAAATTTCATCAATGCTTATAAGTCCAGTAACATCACTGTTACAAAACAAACCAATACCAGAATTGCTCTGATACCACTTGTTGTGACACCAATCAATGGATTGAGATGTTGAAGTTATATGACAAAATAATAAAGTATATGATCAAGAACAAAAGAAGATAAGAAGACAAGAATATGACAGAGGAATTAGGAGATTTTATTGCATCAATAATAATGGAGAAGAGAAAAAAATATTACAATGATCCTAAAATCTAGGGTAATTGGCACAAAACGTCCTTATCTATGATGGATTTTGTGGAAAACGTCCCTACATTTGATTTTTTGGTGCAGAGCGTCCTTACCTTTGCATTTTCTTG
>CAIGRQ010190838.1:0-19438 GCA_903798375.1 Fraxinus sp. D2006-0159
CCTACGAAATGAAATATAACACAAATTAGGTAATATTTTATTCAAAGAACGATAAAATATCATCATTTAGGACCTCGAATAAGTGTAGAAACTACACTTATCAGGAATCAAATACATGCTCAATTTCAATTACAATAAAAGGAAAATATATAATGTCTCTTAATGGGTAAATTCCACGGTTAAAATATCAACAATTTCAATACCAATCTAATAAACAATCAGGCGACTACATGTATATATCATCCTTCACATTTTGTCACGTGACAATATATTATTGGTCGACTTATAGAATAAATTATTCTTCCTTGAATCCATCTTTAACAACATGTCGAAGTAGATGTACACTTAAATGTCAAAGCAATCTAGCATTTTTGTCCAACAAAACCTATACAAATCTTGATTTTGGAATAGTGATCGAGATTCATTGTACTTTGCTTTTAAAGACTGTTTGAACTCCTCTTCCCTTTTTTTTTTTTTTTCTCAAAATGTATTCTTGAATAGTATTTTAATAGAAAAGTGTGATTTAAAAATAAGATTTTTTTTTTATAATTTACATGTAATACTATTTTATTGAAGATCGTGTGATTGAAATACTAAAGAGAAAACTTAGGGGCACATTCTCTTTACCGTTTTCTGTTGTTAATTTTTCAAAACAGTGAAAACGCGTTCTCTTTCCTATTTTTGAAAACAAGTTAAACATTTACCAAAAACGACAATGTCTTTTAGGTGTTTTCAGTTATAATCAAGCTAAAATTTTCAAAATGCGTTTTGAGTATTTTCAATCACCACCAACCACCACTGCGACCCACCACTACACCACCGCCGTTGCCTTTGCCCCAAACAAAAGAATAGCCGACTTAAAATCCAACTTCAATTCCAACATCGAGTTGGTCAGATTTCTCACATATGGTGCCCACATAAAATCAAACTTCATCCCAATTTCATCAACATTAGTTGAATAATAGTTATATCCCTTAAACAAATTCCCTTTGATTTTCGTCATCGCCTCAGAACCATGGCCAACTTTGACAAAGAAACCACCATTAACATTGCTTGAGAGTCCCCAACAACAGCTACCCACGACCTATTTAACAATATTGAGACATCTAGTTTCTTCAACTTTTGAAACCCACATTTAGCAACACTTTCAGACTGTGTCCATTTCCACGATAGCTTCTCGTTAACACGGAGAAATACGTATATTACCTTGATTTGGGATACCGCGTGAGATATGAATTGAATGGATTCGAGAACCACAATAACTTTGTGTGAGAGAATTGATTTTGGGGAAATTGATTTCAGGAGCTCAGGGTTTGGTAATTCCATGGACAAAGTCATGTTTCATTTGGAGACGAAGATGGTAGCAGCAGGCTTAGTTGAGAGAGATAGACGAGAGAGAGGAAGAGGGGAAAGTAAGATTTTCTATTTTTTATTTATTTTTGAAAATAATTTTTTAAAATGTCAAAAAGAATATATTTTCAATAATCTCAAAATGAACACTCAAAACACAAAATCCAAAATAAATTCAAAATACAAATTTGAAATACAAAGAGAACAACCCCTAATCTACTGCATACTATTTCCAATTTTACCCTTTAGATCCCAAATTCAATTTTGGAGGGAAGATAACTTTTCAAAATCAATTTGGGGAGGGAAAAAAAAAAGGCACTCACTCCCTTTCGTCTCTATTGTCACACGTACAGCTTTCTACATCAAAGAAATGGCTGAAACCCTGAGCCCAAATCCGAAGCAGAGGGGACCCTTCTCTCCTTCAAGCCCTTTCTTCTTGGGCTCCAACAATGACAAACTTGAACGCGCTCAAGCACGCGCCGCTCGAGCCGCCGCCGTGCGCCGGAAACCTGTCGCCCCTACGACAGCCACTTCTCCCAAGGCGGATACATTGCTCGGAAAAGAACAGATCCTGGAATTGTTTCAGAACTGCATCAAACTTGCCAGCGAAAACGTTTTCCCTCTTTTTTATTTTATATCTTTTTTCTTTTCTCATTTTAATTTTTCGTAACGTTTGAGAAATTTACTCAAGAATTGATTTATGATATTTATGGATTTTCAGAAAATTAACCAGAAGAACACTTGGGAACTGAATTTGATAGATCATCTTTACGAGATCGTTAAAGTCGAAGAAGAGAATGATGTGGAAACCAATTTTCAGAAGGTGTTTTTTTTTTCAATTAAATTCAATGTGCCATTTATTTTGTCCCATCACAGTTCAACTATTTGTTGCATATGAGGGAATATTAGGTCTTTCAATTTCGAGAAATGTGGTTTTTGCCTGAGTATATGCTGGATTTTGGTCAGTTAAACGCGTATCTGCAGCAAATTCTTTTCTTTTTCTGCTGAATTTTTTGCCAATGGAATCATTTTGTGTTATCGATCTTAATTTTATCTCTCAAGCAACGGCTTCTTCATGATAACCTTTTTAAAAGCTTGGCAATAAAAGGATTGTTTTAGGAGCAATGTGTATTTTCAAATATGCACGCTTCCTCCAAGTTAGTGTAAAAGTGAGTATTGACTTCAGTGGCTTTTACATTGCACAACACAATTGTTGTTTTGTTTGGGTATGTTGCACACATACAAGCAAGCACTATATGGACGGCACACACATCTATATATCTATTATTTATGGTTTTATGTTAGGCAAGTTGTACCCTTGAAGCTGGTGTTAAGATTTATTCAATGAGGGTGGATTCAGTTCATTCAGAGGCATATAAGGTTCTTGGAGGAATTAATCGTGTTGGGCAAGAGGATGAACAAGGTTAGATTTGTCAAGGCTTCATTTTCATTTGTATTGTACTACATATTTTGCTATTTTGCATATATGAATTATCTTGCTCTTAACTTTTCATGTGAAGAATTGGAATGATGTATTTTGATGTCATGCAACTTAGATCACGAAATGTTATATTTACTAATATCGAGATATAATTTAGTGTTAAATTAATTTCTATACTGGAGTGTTTGAGAAAATGTTCTTTTCCTTTTCCTTTTGGGTAAAATGGACAGGAGGATACTAAACTTTCATCATTCTTTTGTCGATTGGACATGTTTTGGTTACCAATGATCTACCTTTGACTTTTTAATGCAATGCATTAGCCAATTTATGGGAACTAAGCTCAAACTGGGTATAGTTTGAAAGTTGGATTGAGAAATTCAATTTCTAACGAATGGTAAAAAACTGTAGTGATTTGACTAAATTATGCCAAAGTTTAGTAGCCATGATACTGAAGCATCAGATTCCGCGACATTTGGAGCGGTCTAACTGAACAAACAATAAGTCAGCTGAAACACATAAAAGTTTCACTCATAAGCTGATTGATAAAGTTAAGTGGACTCTATGAACCTGCTCTAGAACTAGTTCTTTATCCTACAAACTCAGATTCTTCACCTTCGTGGATTTTCTTGTTATTCATCTTGGTTACTATAGATATAAAGAATATTGTTGCACTGATTACAATTATATCCTGTATGCCTTCCCAAAATGCCACTTCCAGTCATTATGACATAGCTATTTCTTTCTTTTTGTATTGTTTCCAAGTCATAGTTACATGGGAATGAACAATCCCCAATTTACACTCTGGATATGCTTATATTCCTCGCCTATACTTGATGCACAAAAAATGTTTTCAATCTTGTCAGTTCTAATCTTTGCTGTGCATTGAATAGTATCTCTCCTACTTTTGGTCATTTCAAGTCTATTGTCTATGCCAGATAATGTCATGGAGAATGCCAATATCGATAATGGGCAAGAGGAAGGCCACTCAAAGAAACAGCAAGAAAGAAAGGTTAAGCATTTCGAAGTTGATACATTATCAAATATGAATTTGAAAATGGTTGGACATTGAGATAGTTAAAGTAAATACCTGCAGTTGTCACCTTTGTCCACACTGGAGTCATCTTTTGAGGGTCTAAATGTGAAGAAGTTTGATGGTAAGTGCATCTAAAGAGTTTTTGACATGAATATATATAAATTGGCTCTTTGCTAGAATTCTTTATGGTTTTCTCTTTCTCTACGTTAGCCCTCTTGTGTGCATGGTGTTGCATTTTTTTTTTATCTCAAGTGTACAATATCGTAACAAGTAATACAGTGAATCTTTGAGTCCGGATTATCGTTTTCACGAGGATTATACTTTAGAACTTAATTAGATTTTTCTAACTTGTATTTGATGAAAGCAAACAAAGAATTATATGTTGTTGTGAATTTTTGATTTAAACAGTTGAAATTAATTAAAATGCACACAAAGATCAATTGAGAATTCAAACAATGGATGGATATTAGGGCCGAACAATTTCACCTATTGATCACCTTTAAGTCTTAATTCAAGATTCAAGAGCCTAATGTAGTGTTCGATCGAATTTTTCTATGGCATTTAATTTACACCTCTCGAGTTCTTATTGAGTCTATTTAACTAATTCAATCTCATATCTCTATGTGAATCAACCTTAGTTAAACCAAATATTAGTTTTAAGAATTCATATGATGATTGCAATATTTAGTATAAGTATCTCTACACGTTATACTAATATACTGGATTTTACTATATGATCCAAANGTTTTAAGAATTCATATGATGATTGCAATATTTAGTATAAGTATCTCTACACGTTATACTAATATACTGGATTTTACTATATGATCCAAATCTCAAACTCACATCTCGATTCGTAAAAGATTCACAAAATCATCAAATTAGTGATAAAGTAATTTAACGCATTAAACTCGTATCAAAATTAACACACGTATGATAAAATAACAAGAATTTTGAATAAAAGAAATAAATGGTCTCAAGTAGATTGCATTGTTCACCCTAATATAAAATTTAGCTACTCATAATAATGGAAGAAGAAAAATAAGAAGTCGTTATTGAATACATCACCAGATTTTGCATAAAGACGTAGAAAAAGAGATTAATCTTTCTCTCAATGTGTCCCCCCCAAAAATGCCAAGTAACTTCCCTTTATACTCCTCCCACGTTTGTATGAATATAGGGTTTCTCGTGGGCTCAAAAGTTGGCCCAAAAAAACAGCCCTGTGGCGTCGCGGTGCCACAGTTCTGTCTGTTTCAGCTTTGTGGCGCCAGGGCGCCACTCTTCCATGATATTTTGATTTCACTATTTTGTCCCTATTGTTACCATGCCAATGGCCTTGTTGTCTTTTTTGCTTTCCTTGCGTTGCGCCATTTCACCAGTTCTACAAAACAATACTAATAAACACATTAAAAACGTTTGCTACGAGTAATATCTAGCTCATAATTAAGTTAAAAAGAGAATAAAACTTGTGAGTAAAACACACGCGTCACATGGTTGCCTCTATTTTATATCTTGATAAGTCTCTATGTTCTATAGTTGCCTTTTAAATTGTTATTTTCATCACTTCATCTCTTCTCCTCTCTCTGGGTGTTCATTCCTCTCTCTCCCTCTCTCTTTATCTATGTTATAGTTGCCTTTGTGGTGGATCCTCTCTACCATCAGACATCTGCACAGTTCGATGAAGGTGGGGCAAAGGGTCTTTTGCTGAACAATCTTGGAGTATATGGCAACTGCCGAGTGTTATTTGATTCTCAGGAAATACCTGGGAGGTGTTCGTGTTTTGAGGCTGAAGTTGATGGTACTGAGACAATTGATGTATCTTTTGCTAGAGGTATAGCAGCTTCTGTGATATATCTTTGTTCTGCTTTCTACTTTCCCTTTGCATGCTAAGATATATTGTTTTTGTCCAATTTAAGCCTCTTTTAATTTTATTCTTGTTCAGAATGCATCGAACAAATGGTATTGGTTATGCCTAAGAAGAATGAAATATCACCCAGTCTTAGGGCTATATTCGATCTATTTGACGAAGATAAGCAAAAACCACCTGAATCATTTTCTTCTGGACAAAGTTGTTCCGGGGAAGTTTTCCAAACTGCCGATAGTATTAATGAGGAAGATAGTGATGCATTTGGGAATTTTGGAACTTGGGGCTTGGATCATGATGACCAAGCAAGTATGGTAGATGAAGGATCTTATGATCACGATCAAATTTTACCAAGCCAACTGGAGGTTCTGATAAATTAGTTTATGTTGCCATAAATCCAGCATATGTTTTAAGTGATCCTTCTAATGGAAGGAAATATCATAAATGCTGATAGTTGTGGTTAATTGTTGCAGGATAATAAACATTTTACTTTTGATGACCTTGACGAGGATAATAGTTCTGAGAAAGTTGATGGCTATTTATTTTCAAGTTTGGGATTTGCGTCAAAGAAAAATGCCTGGGCGGGTCCAGATCATTGGAAGTATCAGAAGGGTAAAGGTAAACTTCAGCAGGCTTTGCAAGAAATATCATAATCTTTTTTTCTCCTGTTAGTTTGGCATTTAATAGACTTGTTTTACAGATTCTGAAGATCCAGCAAAGGATAATGGATTACCAAAGACCAAGAAAGCAAAAAGCAGAAAAGTAGAATCTGACATTGAGTTGTCAAATGCCTTGGACATGGACACTGAAGCATCAGATATCTTTGCTCCTCCAAAGAACCCCAAGTCCCTATTCCTGCCAACAAATAGAGCACCTTGTAACACTAAACTGCCAGAAGACTGCCATTACCAACCGGAGAATCTTGTGAAGCTATTTCTGTTACCTCATGTTACGGTAAACTTCGACCATCCCTCCGTATCTCCCCTTCCTGAAGAAAGGCGGAAGCCTATAAGTTAGTGGTGAAAACAAACACATGTATCTCGCTGGAACTTAAGTTGGTCTATGTGGTCACGAAAATTCAATCTTGGGTTATGTATTGATTTATTTTCGTATTTCCTTATTTCAGTGCATCAGAAGGAGAGGAAGCAAGACAACAGGTTAGGATTTCTTCTATTAATCTATATTAACCAATCACATAAATTGGACATTTGGGATGCTCAAATATTTAGCTGTATTCCCAGTTGCAAATGATTCAGCATGTTGATAATATTTAGAATTTTATTTCAGTATCTCCAAGTAGCATAAAGTCATAGACACATGCAGAGTATCAATTGCAAAAAGAGCACTGTTTAATTGATTCAGAAAACAGCTGTAACGTTATAAAGTAATAGATTGGCTTTATTGGTAAATTAGAGACGCAAATATTCTGAAAATTAACATGATTATCTTTGCTTGGTTTTTGTCTTATGCTCAATCTAAAATATTACCATGAAAAAATTCTACAATTTTAGCTCCAAACATAAAATTTGCAATTTTTTAACACAAAAACCCCTGGATCTTTATACACAAAAGTCAAGCAAAATGTCACACTATTTTGGTGATTGCTAAGTGAATCATATTCAACTACCTTGTAATATTTATCTCTCGCCTCCCTTTTCTCTCTACTTCGCTTTGAATCTCACATCATTTTATCTAGAGTGTTAAATCTGTAACTTGCAATGTCATTATGTTTTTGTATTTTTCCTTCTTAAGCTAATGCATATCTTTATCATGTATTATCAAGACTCAATCAAAATTTCCAAATTAGTTTCCTTTGGAGACTAGTGCTAATCCTTTGTCGTGGTTAGATGAAGTAAGTCAACAAAGAGATGACTATGTAGAAATGCCATCATGGGATGATGAAGGTGGTTTTGGAGGCACATTTGATAATGGAAATTCTTATAGTGATATTGATGATTCAAGCACTTTGGTCTCTCAACCTCGACAGGTTAGTATCCTTGTCCTATATTTACTATAATTTAACGGTGTTGTCAGCACTAAAATATTTAACCCTTGTTTGATTTGGGGTAAAAAATTAGATTTTTAGTAAATTAATAAAAGTTGGTCAAATGCATGGTTGAAAAATTGATAAAGTTGTGGGTCCCATGAAATATGTGGTTAAAAATGAGTTTTAAGAAATGTGGGCCAAGTAGACACTTTGATAATAGATATTAAAATTTTCAATGTAAAAATTTGGGGCTATATAATCTCATATCAGGGGAGAGTTGAAGCTGTATGGTTAGGATGTAACCCATGTCTATGTCTTCTACGACTTCCATGTGAGTTTGCCATTTTTATAGATAGGCGCCCTTCTCTGGTAGAAATTCTTCATGCAAGGCATAAATAGCATCTCGAGAAAAAAAAATTGGATCTTTAATTTTTTTAGATACATGTGTACTTTATTTGATATTCTCATGGTTTATTTCAATTTTGATTGGATATAGCTTTTGTTCTTCTCTACTTAGCATTCATCCAATCATGTCTACAACTTCTGAATGCTACTTATTCAGTTTTCCTTAGGCTTTAGCTTTGATTCTTGTAAATATTAAATTGTAAAGGTTGGGCATGATTACCCTGAGGGGTTGCTCAATTGGTCAGACTTTGAGTTTGCTCCCCAATTGTCATCAGTTTGAGTTCCTTCAGGACCATTGAGGTGAGTATTTGACCGTAAACTTCAGGGTCCCGTGGGATTAGTCGAGGTGCGCTCAAGTTGGCCTGGACATCCACGGTTATAAAAAAAAAAGTAAAGGTTGGGCATGATGGCCTTTTGATTGAATTATGGATTAAGCCCCTATTTTATGTAGGTTTTTTATGAACATATTTTGTGAAAAGTAATTTTCTTGGAGAATGTGTGGTTAAAATGTAGGAAAGAGTTGTTTGTCCACGTACAAAATTATTTTATTAGGAGAATGTGTGGTTGGAAATGATTTTGAGGAAAAATGAGTTTTATAAAATCTCTATCAAACAGGAGCTAAGTTAATCTAGATGTCCATGGATCATTCCTTTTCTCTTTTCTCCTATAGGATCAGTCTGATCTGTGTTTACATCAAGACCAGAGATGAGTAGGGTCCATACCATGAATTAAAAAGGGAAAAGAAAAAGAGTTGCGTGATTACTTACTACCTATACACTTGCATCCCATAAAAAAACTTTCTCTACACCAAATGAAATATCTTTATTCCAAATAAATATGGGTAACCAGGATCAATATTTTTTCTACCTTCTTATGATATCATATGTGGGCGCGCAACCAACCATCTTGAAAATAAGAAGTTCGACCCAAACTAGGGAGAGTGATTAGGTGATTATGCGAAATTTAAATTACTTAACGATTAAATAGCAACAAGTCACTATTAATTATTTTTTAGATGGTTAATCATGCAATTCATGCAGAATTTAAATTACTTAACAATTAAATAGTAACAAGTCACTATCAATTATTTTCTAGATGATTAATCATGCAATTCAGATTTTTCTATGTTGAATTATCGCAATTATGAAAGCAATAAATGAATACAAAATTGATCATGGAGAAACCTCAACTAGGTAAAAATTCCGGACACTTTGTCCGTCAATAATCTATTATAAACGATTTATAACTTACAGTCTACTAGACTAGACGATACATGTACTATCTGATTTCCTGACTGCAATTCCAACAACTCTCCTGGATTTTGAGCTCCTGCACCAACTCCCAGTTGTAGTTTTCAAAGCTCTCCTGGATTGCGTTCTTCTGCAGCAACTCCCAACTGTGTAAAATCGTTTATCTCTTGTGGATTAGCGAAGAACGCCGCGTTCTTCAATGACTGGAACTCCTGTTACATTTCCTTGATCTTCAGAATTCTGACGGACATGAAGGAAGCAGTAGTTTGGTATTTGGATTGTGAAATTGATGTTTTTCATCTCCAAGAACAGATCACAATATGAATAATGAAGGTTGAAAGCTTAAGAGGATGAAGATAATGTGAAAACAATGTGTTTGCTCAATGGTCAACCTTAGAAAAACCGTTCAAAGGTGTTCAGGTATTTATATGTAGGTTAAGGAATGAATGAGCCGGATAAAAAACCTTTAAAAAGCGAATTAAAAAATTTTCGGATGACACTGTCGCTCGAATGAGGGATGAGCGAGAGTCGAGCGACAAGTTGTCACTCGAGTGAAGGCGAGACGACATGCGGGCGATGCAGTTTTTGTTTCTGACGCTCGAGCCAAACCTTAGAGACAGTCTAGCGAAAATCCGACTCCGTTTTTCCTTCTTTTCCATTCTCGAACCCTAGACCTAATATAACATAACTTTCACTAATTGCACATTACTCCTTAACTTTTACAACATATTAATGTTAGTCCTTTTTTATTCACAGATTTGCCAATTACGTTAAATACCTAAGAAATCTGAACGAAACAGCTATTGTTGGAATTTAGATTTTGCCTAGGGTACAAGTGCTTCCCTTGAGACAATGTTATCAATACTAAACCGTTCAATTTTTTATAATTTGTCGACATTAGGTTTTATTCAACTGCACACACATAGTATGTTGGACGATTAAAGAAAACGCAAGACCAAATCTTTCTTTTGGCTTTTATTACCTACTTATCGGAAGTTGTTCGTTAATCATAGAAACCAGAAAGTGTAAATAAAGTATTAGTTCAAAAGTAGAACTAGAAAGACACTGTATTTTGCATCTTAGGTGTTACTAAAATGAAGAAACTTCCTCGGGAAATATGAAAACTCAGCAACTCTATGACTAATAACTTAATCCATCTTCCTAGGTTTTTTTTATCATTAGAGGGTAGACAGCATGTGAATATGTGGAGTAAAACCGGTTTTTTTTTTGGATATATATAAGGATTTATTGATAAGCATGGAACTGATGTTATTGTGTCTGTCTGTTTTTTCTATTGATAAATTGAATATGATTTTAACCGCGTGTGGCAAATCACTTACTAGCTGAGGCTAAATTTGTTAGCCTGCAGCATGGATGTTGCACTTCTAAATTAAACGTTACAATTTTTTGTAATTCTAAATTATTTTTAGATAGTGAGTTATACATATTTTCAAAATCTAGTGCTTAGTTTGCTTGAAAATATGTTACAGTCAATATTTACTTTTTATCTCCTTGTCTGTATGAACAGATTAGTAAGATTGAAGTTCAGTTCGATAAAACATCTAAGCAAGTTGATGTTCACTCACTTAAAGAAACCCTGTGGGACCATATGCAGAAATTAAATGAAACTTCAATTCGGGTAAGTCCATATTCTCTCTCTTGAAGGTCTGATTTTACTTCATTCATAATTGAGCTTGATGTAGCTTCAAATTGAATTGTTGATAATCAATTGCATGATCAGTACAGAGGAATTTTTTATTTATTTTTAATTCTATTAACCACTCATGTTCAAAACATGAACAACAAACTTCTTTGATGTGTAATGACTTTAGATGGGTTGATTATTAATAAGACAACATAGTAGAGAAATCTATGTGCTGCTTTGAATATATAACTGAACAATCGCTACAATTTTAGGCTTTTAGATAAGGATAATTCCTGAAGTACATGAATTATTTTACAACCTTTTCACAGAATTTCAAAATTTCTCTCACAAGAATTGGCCCCACATGATTAGAATATTAGCAAAAATTTCACCCCCACCCACCTATGGTGTGAGTGGCCTGGCAGGTACAGGCCTGTACCTGAATCCTTGTCCTTTAGATAATATATCACCCAATAGTCCAATCCTTGGAAGCTCAATATGAATTCTTTTATTATATTCTACTCCTGTCATGGATCTAGCGTTTGGATAGCTTGTTTTCCAAACATATAAATATATGGGAAAGATGCAAAATGTAGCATACAATAAAATGCTGAAATTCATTATCTTAGGAATTGGGAATTGTCCAGGAAAAATTAGATTTCATTGGCAATCTGTTGTAAGAATTTTGTGAATTACATGAGAGATATTTGTTAGAAACCAGAATGCATTTTACTTAGGGAAATCCTGAAATATAAGATTTGTTATGATAAATGACCTAATCTAAAATTTGAGATCAATTTAAACAAAGCGGAAATTAGAAACACACGTACGTAAACTCATATTTGAGGTGGTTCTTTGTTAAGCGCTGTCCACTTGCCGCTCAAAGTTTTCATGACAGTGAAGAAAAAGAATTACGAGACTTGCTTCCTACACCTCTCTATTCCTAGAATTTATACTAAGCTAGACTATGGAAAAGATCTAAATTCTTGCCAAAGGGTAGATTTCTTTATCTACCATTCAAATTGAGATAAATTATAGAAATAGGGATACTCCTATATATAGGTGCAAAAGAGAGATGCTTTTGATTATTATTTGATGTGAGATTCACATCAATCCTATTATAGTGAGATAACAAAAGAAAATTCCTATTCTATGTGGGAAAGTCATCCTATGTAGGACATAATAAAGATCAATTTTATACTCTGGAATTGTCTCTAAATAAAATATTCTTCAACACAAATATGAAATATGGAATGTCTAATATGCGCTTAATTGTAGAATTAATCTCCACAATTCACAAGATTCTTATGTATCCTTACCAAACTTTAGAGCACTATTTACAGCAACAAGTCATTAATCAATATTTTCATTAGCAATTGTAAATCTAAAATAGGTATGCATTTATGAACAAAATAGTTTTGCCTTCTACTGATTCTTATTTCGTAGCATCTTTCATCAGTTCATTCCTTATTAAACTGGTTTATGAAAATTTCACCTTTAAAAGTTGAGTGATTAATAATCGAAGAGAATGATTGCTTACTCCATACAATGCTTAGTTATACTAAGCATCTCACAACACGGCAGTTTCAATGGATTTTGGCTCTATATTTGAAGCTTAGTCCTCATTTAAAAAGCAAATTCTATTAATCAGTTATGAACCGGGTATTCCCATGTGAATAATACGACACAGAAAGCATATGTAGCATGGTGGTTTGTTTAGGGATAAAGATGTGAACTTTGGAACATGGAAATGTAACAAACAATTTTTGGTGGAAGCTTTCGAACGAAAATGTTAAAAAAAAAAAAAGAAGAAAAAAAAAGAGAGAAAAATAATCCATTGGACGAAGCGCATCATGAAGGTGCAGAATCTTAAGTAATCTGCCACTGGTTGGAGACGAGTTTGTAGTCGGACTAGAACATGTTTGTTGCTTACATATTGTTAAATTGAAAAGTATTTTGTAATGGCATTTGATAAATTAACTCTTTTGTCATAGCCTTTATTTATTTCACAAAGTGTATCCAGTCATTGCCCCTTTGCCGTCTCACTTGGTGTGTGTGTGAGTTGTTATAAGTGTGAGGGTGCGAGTAGGCTGTGCCTACTATTATACTAGTACCATTATATAAATTGAATATCTAATTATGGACTGTTATTTATATTATGGGGGAAATTGCAGGAAGAAACAGTGTCTTTCAGGCAAGCCTTGGCCAGTTTCCCAGACGAGTGCAAAGCAGCATCAGTTAACGACATATCTCCACATTTGTGCTTCATATGCCTATTGCATCTAGCAAATGAGCATGGGTTGTCGATTCATGGCTGTCCCAGCTTGGATGATCTCACCATACAACTTCAATGACATGCTATAATGCCATGCTCCAGCTTGGATGATCTCCACATTCAAACTTTGTGTTGCTCGAAGGGAATCATATTCCACCATAGCAATCTGGTATCCATTTTCCTTTGCATAAAGAAAGTCCATCTCTCACTGCTATGTTTCTGCGTTCCCTACACTTTAAAATGTGTTATGTTAAAATCCAATGTTACTGTTAGTGTAAACAATAGGTTAATATTGATTGATTTTCTTTCCTTCTTTCTTTTTTTTGGTTTGTTCTTTGATACTTTAAATTCTTGATATTTTTACATGGCAGTTTTTATATATAGAATGTACTGAAAAAACTTGGATCTGTTAGATTTGACGTATATTTGATTTTAACATGAATTTGACTTTGGTATATAATAATTCTCTCTATAAAAAGAAAAAAAGGTATACAAACAAATATTACGGTTTGCAGACTTTATCATGGGACAGTTAACTCCTGTCTTTTTAATTTTATTTCCTGGGATCCATACATCATGAAGTATAGTTTAGGAAACATAACAGAAGAGCTTTCCAGTCTCTGACTAGTGTTACACTTGGATGTCCAAACTTCAGTATGGAGCATTTAAGTCTCCAATCTTTCATTTTGATGGCACTTGAGCTTTCAATAGACGATATTGCTATTATTTTTAGGGTAATTATATTGACACCATAATTTTTATGAATTTTAGAAACACTCACTCTGAAAGTATCTCTTAATTGACTTTCCCATCGTGTTGATTTTGGCACACCAAAATTGCTTAGATACTGTTGAAGCAAAGACGAGATGCCAAAATGAACTCTTTTATGGTAAATGCTCTTGTTGTGAGGGTTGATGTCCTTGCTCTCTTCGTTAAAATACGAATAATGAATTGAGGACAGATTAGAAGAAGAAACATAAGATGATGGGCTTATAATGGGTCTCATGGTTTCAAAAGAATTTTCTTTCTCCCTCTTTATCTTTGTTCCAATATTACCTCTAGGCAATACTTATTCGGTGTACGTTAACTGCCACTAGTGTATTGGTTGATCGATGGAGCCATCAATTTATTCTCCATTTTTTTATTTACTTTCACTCGAAGATGGTTCGATCGGGTATCGGGTCATTAAACAAGGCCTCTATAAAACTGTTTTTTACTTGTTGAGGGAGAGCATTTTTTCTATGGAATCGCCAAGTGGCGCCCCCCTATTGGAGGGGTGCCGTGTGGGCCTGACACCCCTCCAATAGGGGGGCGCCACTTGGCGATTTTGTAATCCATTTTGTACAAGATTTTGTATATATAGAATAATCATTTTTCTATACTCCAATGGCCTGCCAGATATTCCATCCAGCATTATAAATGCGATTCCACCCATTGACCCTAACCCCTCAGGCCTCATCTTCATTTTCATCGTGCAACATCAATCAAGTAGTTACTTCACGATTTCCATCATCTTCTTGTAAGAAATAGAAACAATGTTATAAGTTATTGAATCAATGACATTAGCACAAATATAACATGAAAGATATATGTCTCTTTAGTAATAAATTGAAATGTCATAATACAAATACCGTACTTTCCAAAACACATACACTAGTGTTTTGATACTCATTCATAATTATTAATCAACACGAGTATTACACAATATTAAGAGTTACCATCTATGCATGAACCAAAACGAATCAAAGGCAAACTAAATTTAAATTCTATATAAGGTAAGATTACATGTCAAACATGCAAATCCTGCATGTGCCTACACTACACTAAAGCTAAGGCCATGTTCGGTACAGTTTAAAATCCGATTAAAATTGAAAAAATAGTCGTTATTGGGTCTCATTCGTCTAATAAAATTCAACAATAACGACTAATTTTTCAATTTTAATTTGTACAGAACACGCCCTAAAGATTGGATAAACAGTGTTTTATATCATTCCACTTAATAAAAAGAGGTTGGTTTCACACTTAACCAGTTTCACTACTGTTCATAATCTGGTTCTCTACTGTTTATTCATAAATATCTCTAGTTCCCATAATCTCAACTTCTCCTTTCCCTTCTACTTTTACTTTCCCGTTCCCTCCTTTCTCTTTCCGTCCAAGAGCAGCTCCCTATTAACACACTGTTGAGCTTCGAAGCATCTCTTTTTTTCAACTATAAAAGAATAGACTCTAACCTCCCAACTATTAGAAAGAATAAAGAGGATGCAGTGTGCCATGTCCCATACTTTGTTTAATTCAACTATATCTGATCCAAGATCTGTCAATTTGAGGAATGCGGGGTATACAGCATTAAAGTTTGATATGAAGAAAACAGGTGCCAAGGCCTTGGCTGACTTTTTTATGGCCATACGTTGACCAGCATTCCCACTTTTTCCGCCGGTAAATCCAATTTCTGTTCTATTTTTCTCGACACCAAATTGTTCAAAATTAATAGCGTTGAGAGATAAATAACAAAATAAATAGCATACAACTTAAGACGGTGGCTTGGCCTTACCTCCTCGATGAGAGACTCGGAGGCTAATTTAAAAGTTTGAAAAACTATACGTCACGCGAGCTAGCCTAGCCGTACGCCCGATATATTATATTTCCAGAAATGTTCAGTTATATAAACATGATTTATTATTGAGTGTCGGCAGGGCAGGCTAGGGTGTATGAACCTTAAATACAGAGATGGTCAGTACCCCTCACCAGCCATGTACTCGTTGACTTTGAATGTCTCTCATTTAATACTCCCGCCAATTTCCCAACGGCTCAAACGCGTCGCATAACCATGCACATTGCACGCATTAATGGCTTCAGGGCAATTTGCCTATATATTCACTAGTTTACGAGTGAGATGAGTGAACTGAGAATTGTCAGCAATGGGTCCCTTTCAAAAATGGGTTTGCTTGTTGCTTCTTCTTGTAGGCATTGTCTTACAGTTGAGTGTAATTTCTCTGGGAGATGATAAGCTCGATAAAGCCAGGTGGGGAGATGATGATGACTGTAGATATAGTAGGAGAGGCTGCGGTGGGGGCCGCTTTGGTCGTGGTCCTGGTTGGGGAAGACCAGGTCATGGTGGTTTTGGAGGAGGTAGAGGTGGAGGTCTTGGGGGAGGTGCTGGAGGAGGTGGAGGGTTGGGTGGTGGTGGAGGAGTTGGTGGAGGTGCTGGAGGGGTAGGTGGTGGTGTAGGCGGTGGGTCAGGTCATGGTGGTGGCTTTGGAGCGGGAGGAGGTGTGGGAGGTGGTTCAGGAGGAGGCCTTGGAGGTGGAGGTGGTGGTATTGGGGGTGGTTCTGGTCATGGTGGAGGATTTGGAGCAGGAGGAGGTGTGGGTGGTGGTGCTGGAGGAGGCCTTGGTGGAGGTGGTGGTGCGGGAGGAGGCGGTGGTGGTGGTGTTGGGGGTGGTTCTGGTCATGGTGGAGGATTTGGAGCAGGAGGAGGTGTGGGTGGTGGGGCTGGAGGAGGCCTTGGTGGAGGTGGTGGTGCGGGAGGAGGTGGCGGCGGCGGTGTTGGGGGTGGTTCTGGTCATGGTGGAGGATTTGGAGCAGGAGGTGGTGTAGGTGGCGGTGTTGGAGGAGGGGCAGGTGGAGGAGGTGGTGGCGGAGGAGGAGGAGGTGGCCATGGTGGCGGGTTCGGTGCTGGTGGAGGTGTTGGGGCTGGTGGGGGTGTTGGTGGTGGTGGAGGAGGAGGAGGAGGTGGCGGCGGCGGAGGTTTAGGCGGTGGGTCAGGACATGGGGGTGGCTTTGGAGCTGGTGGGGGTGTTGGTAGTGGAGCAGGTGGAGGTTTAGGAGGTGGAGCAGGGGGTGGCCATGGAGGTGGAGGGGTTGGAATCGGTATCGGAATAGGGATAGGAGTGGGCACGGGTGCAGGCCATGGCTCCGGCAGTGGCACTGGAAGTGGTGGCGGAGGCGGACGGTGAAGATCATCTTGTCCATAAATACCACTTGGCTACTGGTTGTTTTAAGACAGAATTGTGAAGAGTCATGTGCAATAAATTGAAAGTTGTGTGATGAAAACTTGTATCTTTTTGTTTGTTTGAGAATTCAAATCTTTCTAATAATCTTTTTAGTATTTGTCCAAAGTTTATAGCATTACAAAAGACAAGTATTGTCAATCACTTCGTAACACAAGTCAAAAATTAATTCAACAGCATTTAGTTTTATTATTAGACCATCGGCATTTGATATATTGCTAACATCCTCGAGGCGCCATGCTAGATGGGATGTCCGGATTCCTATCCCCAATAATAACCAGAGTGTGTATTATTTTTTTGATAATGTTATGGGCACATTATGCTTGACATCATCATTATTGACAATATTTGAATGCTGAAAAAACTATTTTATTTTTTAAATTGGCCAATAGTGTGTTACTACGTGGCACAATGTAAACAATAACAATAGTCAAACTCAAAAACAGGGATCGAAAACAGGTTTGGCTAAGTTTTTTTTTCACACTGTCCAATGATATTGCACCACGTGTCCCCCTATTTTATAAACAGTAAAAAGAAGTGTAAAGTGAATGACAGTGATATAAACCGAACATTTCTCCCTGTTTTGGGCAAATTGAAGGATGAATATAATCAATACTTTCAACTATTCCAACATACAGATGAATATGTTCCAAACTAAAATTACTTCAATATGTGAGTTAATAATACTATCGTGTAACACTTTTCCAAATGGGAATCTTGTTACAAGTCGAAATTTCAACAAATGAATCTAATACAGAAAATGTCCAAAATTCCGAATACACAATAAACCACTCAACTAAAATGGATATCAGCTTTAGACTTGGATAATACTCACACACCTCATGCCCTCTTTGAGATGAGATGTGGTGTACAGAACTTCGGGATAATTAATTATATATGAAACCAACGGCGTTTCGCATAACCTGCATATTACGGTGTTACTGGGAATGAGACCGGGTGGTTGCCTCCTTCCATCCTCTTTGGCGTGCTCTCAGCTCCCACATACCAGTCAGCCCTTTTTGTGCCAATAGATTTGCTTCAGCCTTTTCTCTAGCCTCTTCACATGTCTCCATCCCAGAATTGCACTTGTCTGCCTCTTTTTGGTATTGGGATGTCATTTTTTTAGCCTCAAGCAGTGCCATATCACCACGCTTCTGATTTTCCAAAGCTTCGGCTTCTCGCAGTTTTAATTCCTCCGACAATAGCTCTGCGAAGTTCTTTTGAGTATCTTCACTCACGTCAGGATCATGCTTTGCACAATCTGCAGAAAATGAAGACAAACAGAGGAAAAGGATTACTCTCAGGAATCAATGCATGGACATAATTTGAAAAGTCCAGGTAGTCAGTAGTCTTGTATCTTTGACTAAGAGGGTGTTTGGTAGAGATTAAAATCGGATTAAAATTGAAAAACTAGCCGTTATTGTTGACTTTTATTAGACGAGTAGGACCAACAACGGCATATTTTCAATTTTAATCTGATTAGTAGCCTTACCAAACAGGCTCTAAATATATAAAAATATGGTTCTGACCTGCAAAGGATGCATTACTCAGTCCTGCAAGAGGGGAAAAAAATGTAATCAGCAAAAGCAAGATTTGGACAAGAACACCAGATGAAACATGGAGAGGGATGTGCACGCGTACATTGAGGAAAACCTTACCTAGGTCCTATTAGATACGTGAATATCGGAAACGAGAAAAAAAAAATTAGAAAGTACTTGACTATAAGAAAGAGAAGAAAAAAAAAATTACAAAGTACTTGACTATAAGAAAGAGAAGAGGTAATCTACTGGCAAGATTTACACATGCTATGGAGACAAGGAGCATGTTTAGATAATGAACTATTTGTCATAAAGTGTTCTTTTCATGTCAGAGACACTCCGCAGGTTAAAGATTAGAACATGACCAGCCAATAAATAAATCAAACAAAGAGACACACCAACAATAAACGAGTCAGGTTACCTTGTAGGGATGGCAACAGGGTAGGTATGGGACGGGTCGGCCAATCCGACCCCCGTCCCATCGGGTATTTTTATTACCTTACCCCATACCCATACCCGGTTAAAGCGGAGCGGGGCGGGGCGGGGCGAGGCAAGTCCCTCGCCCCATTTTTATTTTTGCTTTTTATTTTTTATTTATTTTAAATTTTTCTTTTATATTTTTATATCTTTAGTTAGTAAA
>CAIGRQ010190848.1:0-10114 GCA_903798375.1 Fraxinus sp. D2006-0159
TTATTTACCATTCATAGATCAATTAACGATGCAATATATTTTCATTGCCAGCTAACCAACTAACTTACAGAAGTACACAAAGAAAATATTTTTAAAATTTTCAATTTCAAATTTTTTTTATATCTAAACTAATGCAATAAAATACACAAAACACATAAACATAAGAATGATACAAATGCACAAAAACATGAAATAAATAAATAAATAAATATGAAAACTCATGTTTTCCACCCCAAAACTTAAACTAGACATTGTCCTCAATTTCTTAAATCATAAATCTGCATATAAAGGGGTGGGGAAGAAAAAGAAGAAAACGACTCCCCTGATATGGCTTGTAATCAAATGGCTAACTTTCTATTGCTCCCATTAGCTCATTGGTCTTGGTTGGTTTAAGTGTTCTATGACATTATGTTCCTGCGTAATACAGTTAAATAAAGCATTAAGATCAAATAATTGGAACAAATGTTACTTAGCTCTAACATCTAATAAATCACTAACATATCGAAGATCTAAGGGAAAACGGGGTATGGGTGATGAGTCTCTAAAATTGAATAATAAAAAAAACTAATCTAAATTATCTTAAATTATTTTAAATCCAAAAAAATGAATGAATTAAAGGGATAGAAACATTGGATTACCTCCCAATAAGCACTTATTTATAGTCTGTAACTCGACTTTATAGCGGTTGATTCATGGTTGTTCAAGTCGAAAAATTTCACCATTGTACTCCTTGCAAGTTCCAGCCTTGCATCTTCTTTTAGCTCTCTAAACTTTGAATTCTCCGTTCTCATCTCTACCAAGAATTCCTCCAAATCTCAATTTTCTCTTCGGCAATTTTGTTAGATGGTTAATTCCTCTTTATCAATACAATTACACTCATCAAAGGCTGATGGTTGTTTGGATGTATTATATAATTTACAAACTTATTGTTCATTATCTACCCTCAAAATTAGCTCACATTTCTCCATATCAATTAGAGTTCGACTTGTTCCTAAGAATGGTCTCCCCAAGATTATTGGAATATTCATGTCTTCTTCTATGTCTAGTGAAGTATGTTAGAAAAATTAATTTTCTAGCTTTGATGAGTATATCCTCAACTTTGCCTCTTGGATATGTGATGTTTTTCTTGGCCAAATTCAATAACATCATTGTTTCTTTTGCTTCTCCCAATCCCAATTTCTTTTATATAGATAACGGTATTAAGTTAATACTTGCACCTGCATCACATAAAGTATTAAAAGTACCAGCTTCTCCAATTGAAATAGGTAAAGTGAAACTCCCTGTATCCTTGAGCTTGAAAGGCGATTTCTTTTGTAATCTTGCATTGCTATCCTTTGTCAGTCCCACCGTTTCAAATTCTGGAAGATTTTTCTTCTTTGATATCATGACCTTCAAAAATTTTGCATAGCTTGGAATCTATTGTATTGCGTCTATGGATGGGATATTGATGTGGAGTTTCTTTAGCACATCCAAAAACTTCTCAAATTATTGGTCTAGCTTGTGCTCCTCAACCTTTGTGGGAATGGAATATGAGGCTCGTAAGGATTGATAGGAATGGTTGCCTTAACTGGTGGTGTATCTGAACTCTCTTTAGTAGATGCTTCTATCATCTGTTCAGTCTGTTTTCTGATCTCGAAGAGTTATTTCAGTTTTTCTCATGAACTCGTTGTTAGCTTCCATGTACTGATTTATTTTCTCCATGAATTTTTCGAACATTTCTTCCAACCGCAACATTTTCCTTGGCTACCGAAACAAAACATGTGGCCTATTCTGATTCTGACCACCCCAAGAGAGGTTTGGGTGAATCCTCCACCCTGGGTTATATGTATTCGAAAGTGGGTTGTTCTATTGATGTTGTCTCCATTGTATGAAGTCCACTTGTTCCATACCTTGTGCTAAAATTGGGCAATCTGCTATGTTGTGATCTGCTCTACACTCTTCACAACTTAGATTTTTGGCTTATGAGACGTTAAGCTGTTTGTGATATGCTCTCAGCCTTATGAAATAATGAGTCCATTTTCGCAGACAAGGTTAAGTAAGCATCCACCTCGTATACACCTGGCGTTTTCCTTTGAACAACTCATTTAGAAGCCCATATTGCTGAAGTATTCGCCAATGTCTCAAACAATTTCAATGCATCATAATGAACCATTAGACGAAGAATCCACCATGCTTTTGAACGATAGAAGCAATCCTGCATAGAAATATTGGACATGGAGTCCTTTGCTAATACCGTGATGATGACACTTCCATAGCATGTTCTTGAACCCATTCCAAGTTTCATCAAAAGATTCTGATTCATTTTGACAGAAAATAGAGATGTCATACTTTAATTTTGCAATTTGGTTGGTGGAAAGAACTTTGTGTAGAATTTCTAAGCTAGGTCGTTCCATTTGCTGATACTAGCAATAGGTTGAGAATTCAACCACTCTAGTGCTTTATCACATAGTGTGTGTGGGAACATCCTTAATCTGATAGCATCATCTGAGATACCTTGATATCGAAAATGTTAACACATCTCTAAGAATCAAGAGAAGTGTGTATGTATGTTTTCTTCAGCTCTGCCATAAAACTGATGTCCATTTTGGAATAGATAGATGACATTGGTCTTCAACTCGAAGTTAGGCTACCCAAACGGAGGATAGACGGTGTTAGATTGACTCTGAATGATTTGTGGTGTCATGAAATCTCCAACCAGCATGTTTCCCTCATCAACAATTTCCTCTTCATTGACTTGAATAACTTATTCGTTTTGTGTGTTAGTCAGTTGTTGTGCTGATTTTGCATATCTTTGCCTTCGATGGAAGATGCATTCAATTTCTAGATCACCTGGAATCAAGTCACTATCAAGCGACATTCCCATACGATACCCGAAAGAAGATCAAAAGTAGCACTCAGATAAACTACTAAAAAAATAACTAACTAAAACAAAATAAAATAAAAAATAATTTTCGAATTAGTGTCAAGATAAACAAAATTAAACTAAATTCAATCTCCGGTAGTGGTGCCAAAAACTTGTTCACGAAAATATATTTCAAATTAAACTATCGTAAGTGTACGGTTCATTAACACGTAATATAGTGGACTTTTTGAATCTGAGTATCATCCCATGAAAATTGATTAGTTCAACTCCTCTTACCTTGACATTAACTGAAACTGGAATAGAATGACGTGTTTGTTGTGATGAAGTTATAACTAAAATAATAATAAGTATGCAATTATAAATGAATTTAACTAAATTAAATGCAAATAGCGTTGAATGTAATTTGAAGTTTTAGAATGTATGATGAATGTACTAGGATCACAAATACCTAAGTAATAATCTTTTCAAACATAGTTCTACACTTCGACACACGGTTGAAATATTGTCAAATCAATGCTCCTAAATTAATTAACAGTCTCACTCGAGTAAAGTCAAACCTATTCTCATATGCGACCCAACTATATATCTATGACGGATGCAAACATACAATAATGTATGTGTTTTTGTGAACACTTTAAGATTCACATAGGGTATAGCGGTATATTTCTATTCCTTATCGGACCGTATGATGATTTATGCCACGTCGAACCTATTTTCCTTCTTTCAAATGCATAAAATAGATCACCACACTCATACAATTATGCTACAATAAATATAGAGAAAATAAGATCATATAAACCATTCAAATATCCAAAACATGATTTTATTGTCAAGAATGTAAAATTGTTAGAGGTGTTCCAGAAATGTCTGCGATCAAGTAAATAGTTCTATGAACGAATGGCCCCTTTTTTTGTTCCAACGAATTATAGATAAATAATGATTTATTTGATTTACTAAGAAATAAAAATCATATACATAGTTTATCCTTCTCTAGTATAGAATTAATCTAGCCTATCATGATGGAAAGAAGAAAATCAGAAAAATAGTGAAGAAACGACATCACCAATTGAATTCTTGACTTTAATCNTAAGAAATAAAAATCATATACATAGTTTATCCTTCTCTAGTATAGAATTAATCTAGCCTATCATGATGGAAAGAAGAAAATTAGAAAAATAGTGAAGAAACGACATCACCAATTGAATTCTTGACTTTAATCTTCGCGACGTGGTGTTAGTCTTCCCGTTATTCCTCTTTTTTCTCCTCTCAAAACCCTTATACATATGTTTTTAGGTCAAAAGGAGGTCTTCTTCCGTGTTTTGGTCGAGTTTGGTATATATAGGATGCTTTGCTACCAAAGTAGAGTTTAATTTGAAAAAAGAAATAAAATCTCGTCAAAAGTTTGTACTATGGGGCTGCATATTACATTTATAAGTGATCGCATAGAAGGACATTGAACCATCAATTTTAGCTCTAGAATGCATAATGCGGTCGTGTCAAATTAGAACTATGCGACCATATAGGTATACATTTTTTTCTCCACCGGATAGCTTTCAGTAGTTTGGTCATATCTTTCTCTCCCGATATCCGATTGAGGTAATTCAAAACGTATTAAAAGATAACTCAAATGGATACAAATATTCCAGATAAATTTCCCAATTTGAACATTTCCTATGCCAAAAAATAGGTCTCAAACTGAGACTGAAAATTCGAAGCATAACTTTTTCGGCTGTAAGTTGATATGTGATAGTGCGTTGACTATATTTCATCCCTTTGGCTTCTTTTCCCATCCAATTGATGTCTCTAACACTCTCAAATCTTCATCATGAGGTTTGACATGACTTTTGAGTATTTGCATTTCAGTCCTCGAACTTTGTATTTGATACAATTGAACCATTTCCGTCATCTTTGCATTCTTTTCTCCACTTCTTCATCAAACACTGAGTTTTACCTACAAAATGAAATATAACACAAGTTAGGTGGTATTTATCCAAAAAACAGTAAAATATCATCACCTTAAATAAGTGTAGAAACTACACTTATCATATTTTGTTAGAATGTCTTCCCAGGGTGACTCCCAATGTGTCATATAATTCGAAAATAGAAAGCTCTAGACTTAGGGATACCTTCCCTGATATGTCCTCATCTTCCAATAACTCCTAACGTGCAGAGGTATTGCTTCATTTTGTAAGAATCTATCTAGTTATGGGACTAATTTTGAACTTCTTAAACCGGGGGTAGTTCGTAACATAGGGTTGATGAGGGTCATGAGCCCTTGAATGATTTGGACTACCTTAATGTTAATGATATGGAGATTTTTGAAGCCTCAAAGATATTCACTATTATTATTAAGAAGGACTTGAGTGAAATTTGGGACCGCTTTTGTTCTTCCTGATGACATAGAGTCGATTTGTCTTGGAAAATCCCAAATTGTGAATTTCCCTCCCCATGATAGTATCACTATCCACAATTATTTGATAGATATGGGGCTTGGGGTTCCCTTTCATCATTTGTTTTTCGTAATATTGTTTTTTCCTACAATATAGCTCTTACCTAACTTACTCCAAATGGGCAGGCCCATATGACGGGATCATTTTTGCTACAGAATACCACGAGTTTAGGGACAGAGCTTTGAGCTTTCCCTAGATGTTCTTCATTCTATTTATTTTGATGAATTATGGTTTAATTTCTTATATATTGTGTCTGTTAGGCCCTTGTTTGGTCTACATTCTTTCCAAAATACATTTTCTCTTTCTTATTTTCAACTACACGTTTTTCAATAAAATAATCTTTTAACCACACATTCTCCATCAAATCACTATTCCAAAATGCATTTTTGAAAACAAAGGGGCTCAAACATGCTCTAGGTACGAATCGACATAAAAGGTAGAATTGGAGAAAAAAGTTTGAAAAATGACTCAATTAAAGTTTGAAAATTAAAGTGCAAATACTCAAAACTCTATCATAGGATATCGAGAGAGAAAGATATGACTAAAACACTTATCACTCCCTGGGGATAAAACTATGCGTATGCAAGGTATAAATTCTTTGCATAAGCAAGGAAGAATTCTGTAGGTCCTTAGGCTAAAACATGCAACCCATGCATAGACATGGTAGTATACCATGCGTACGCATGGTAGTCTTCCAATGGAATTATTTCATTTCCTAATTTTGATCCATCTTTATTTTGTATGATATCTCTAGCACCATTTTAAACTAGAGGACAATCCAGAACGTATTATCAAGCCATTATTAAAGTTTTTATCATAGTTTGAGTCTAGCAAGAGGAAAACAAGTGAATTTACATATTGCAAGTGCAAAGCTTGAATTGAAGATTGAAATGCAAGGAATCGAGCTTTCAAGTTCTTCATTTTTTTCTTTACTTCGAGTGATGTCTGTTCATATCTTTTTGTATAATTTAGACATGAAAATATTAGGCTAAGCTTCTTGTCATTGGATGAATGATAGAACATTTTGAGTTATATTTCTAATTCAAGACCTATCACATTTGAATTATTTCTTGTGTTTGTGATTAAATATACATGAATGTTGTGTTATTAGATTATTTAGCTACCAATTAAATAACTTGTTACATATTTGTCGTGTTGGGAGACTCACAATTAGTAGAGCATTGCATATTTGACACGCGAACTCACAATTAGTCCTCCTAGGTTACGGTCGGGTAACACAACACGAGCAAGGCGCTTCAGGTAGGACGAAACTACTTGTGATAGGGATGTAGACGGGGTAAATAGAGGCAGAACGCAGGCAGTTGTGAAGGTCAGGAATGAGGTTTCTCTAAATCCAAATACCACCGTTTTGATGAGGAAAAATATCGTGGACTACGGCTGGCTATTTTGGAAACGCAAGTGGGCAACTTGGCCGACTTGGGAAACTTGTGTAACTTGCATGGAAATGCAAATGAGGAAGCAAAATTTAATTTGGATATGAAAGGGACTTGTCCCCTTGCATTGGAGTTGTAGAGAATTGTCACTTGTAAGAAAGCAAAGACTAAATTGACTACCATTCTCCATGTAAGGAAGTATTTTTCACTTCGATGGAGAGCCATGGAGATTTCCCAAAGGGAACCCACCTCAACCTATGAAGCCGACCTCTATTTAGGCCTCAATTTTCCTCTACATGACAACCGCTTATCTTCAGAGCTCTACCTTTGCATTAGCTTTATCACAACTACTTATCTTCATAGCCTTGCCTCTGTATTAGCTTCATCATGCTACATATCTTTAAAGCCCCGCCTCTGCATTTATGTTCGGAACCTTGTCTTTGCCTAAAAGTCCATGAATTATATGAATATTTATTCCTGAACTTGAAGGACTATTGTAATACTAGCATTCTAGTAGCATTACATTATTATTGTTAGCATATGTATTGTATTATTGCTATCAAGTAGCATGTCACATCACTACTAGCATGTCATGATGCTATTTTAATTACTTTTAGTATGTGTGCCACAGTACCTATACTATCATTTTATTATCGATAGCATGTAACTTACTTTACACTAGCAATATTGTTGCACTAAGCTGTGCAAACATATAATCTGTAATGATACATGATAGGATCTCTGCATTTTACATTTTGGAGAAGCTTGATTAGCTATTATTCACTTTATCGTTGTGAGTATTTTAAGAAGAAAACGGGCCCCAATTTATTTTGTATATGTGCAGTTGAGATATTGTATTGTATTTCAGGTTAGTTTAGTCAATATTACAGAGGAGATGTTGCCAAAATTTTGGTAAATCATAGTGTGATATTTCAGATGCAATTCGTAAGGCCTCATTTATTAGAGCTACTCATGTTTTGGAGGCCATCTATAAGTCTTCATATTTCAGAGATTATTTGCCAGTATTTACATAATAACGACAACACATATTTTGAAGAATTTGTAAGCTTTCTTTGTTGATAAATTATACTTCAAAGTCAATACCACACATAAATGTATGACTCAGACTTAAGAATTATTATTACATCTATAAATTATGTGGTTGTGCGTAACAGATAGTCTCACATATGTTGATTCGACATCAATTATTCATTTGGAGGATTGGACTTAAGTCCCATTTATATAAACATATTTTGGCTAATCTCACTCTTATACATATGAGTTCATCATTCACCAAATGTAATATGTATTCTAACTGTAGTCAAATTCCTCTCTTCCATTTCTTTCCCCCATTCTCTCTCGTTCGGCCATTACTTGACCGTTAGAGTGAAATGAACATCGGACCTTGTTCTTGATCGATGATTTTTCACCTTAACGAGGTATATTCTAGTACGCATGTGATGTCTATGTGGAAATGAGATAGTCAAAATTTCTATTGGTCACGTATCTGTCGAATTTTGAGGTCAACAAAAGTGATGACTGGTTCATTTAGATAATTGAATAGTTAATTAATGAGTTTGAGTCAAGTTTAATAACTATGATTCTCAGCATTTAGGTTGGCATCAAATCACAGTTTTTGGATCTTTGTCAAGAGGCTACCAAGGAGACAATTGATTGATCATGATCCCATGATAGATTAAGTTATACCGAGAGAAAATTTATAATACTGCTACAACATATGGAGTTGTTGAAGTAGCGGTTGGACGTATTAGCACAAATAAATCATGATAAGAAGGCGGTAAAATATTCATAAGTCGATAGAGTATGTAAGTGACATTAGAGGGCCGACATCAACTTTTGATACGTAGGACTATGTTGTATCTGATAAGCATGAGTTCTAGGAATTTATCATAAATTTGTTTAGAGAATTGTTCACGATCAATTTTGATTGATTATTTAAGTGAAAATCATTAGAAGGAGTAGGGATGGCAATTAGGTTGAGCGGCTCGTCTAGGATCCGCAATGGGCTGCTAGAGCTCGTCCAACCAAGCCCAAAAAAATTGAACTAGCTGAGTAAGCTTGGCTGGCCGTTTGAGAGAATGGCTCGTGGGCACTCGAGCTCGTGAGTGCATCTATTTTTGTGACCAAACAATCATTGTTTTTGAAAATGTGACCATTTGTTCACATTTATTTTTCAAAATGTGATCGTTAGGTCCCCAACAATCATTTGATTAGATTATCCTGGCACTAATATTAATACACTTATCACATAAATCTATTCGAAAAAAAAAATACCGTGAATGAATGTTCAAGTTCGTAGTTGGTTCTGAGTTGTCACCAAGTATAGTGGACAACAACCATTTCACGAGATTCGTATTGAAACACTCTTTCGTTCTGATTGCGTTGATTATTTTACAAGAACCAAAAATTGCTAATACGCGATTTACAAAAATAGTGATTTATATCTTTTACATCTGACTTATGGAGGAGTATATTGAGCCTTCTCCAGTAAGGCACACAAATTAGCAATTGACTACATCTAGATAAAGATATATTTCTATTTAGATTACAATCCACTATGCTTTGTAACTGCTAAAATTTACATAAATCAATACTTACTATCAGAGATAGATGGTATCAGTTTAAGTAAACGTGAGAAAAACCAAACCCAATGCAATTGATATACAACAAAAGCTGCAACTAAGGAAAAAATATGATTGATACAACATACCTCGTAGTTGCCAATATCATAGAAGGAACATGAGCTGTCATCATAAGTAAGATGAATAGACTCTCCTTCTGAAACAAACCATCCTCCTATGGAGATCTTGCCTCTAATATCATTTAGTTAATACATGCAAGTGTCATCAACTTCATCTACAGTTATCATTATCGGTACTCTCTCTTCGTCATCAATCTCATTGAGATCTTCATCGGCCATTAGCATATCATCAATAATATTATTTCCCTTTACCAAATTCAAAGATGAAGTTTGTTTGCCATAAGTGACAGTATCATCTATAGTAGAAAATTAGCACATCCCCAATGCAAAAATGGAAAGCGAGAAAGACATAGAAATATGAGTCAAATAAAATATTGTTCATGCTTTCAATGTTTTGTTGCATAATGCAGATGAGGAACCTAACAAATGAGGAAGTCATAGTCTCGCAGAAACTACAACGCAAACTTTTATGTTTACTTAAATATTTGTGTACCCACTAGCAGAAAAATAAAATGGGGATTGATAATTGTGTTTTACGCACTTATTTATACCAAAAACATGGACTATTGTCGATAGATATGTTGAAATATGGCTTAATTCGATATAATTTGTGTTTGTAGGATTATATTGATGGATGTAATGAAAAGTATGCGAAAATGGGCGAAAAAGAATAAAAATTGAAGAA
>CAIGRQ010190858.1:944-12682 GCA_903798375.1 Fraxinus sp. D2006-0159
AAAAAAAAAAAAAAAAAAAAGTTATGGGTCTCATTAAATATATAATTTAAATTAATTATTTATTTTAATTTATATTAAAATTTTAATTTTAATTCTTACCAAATAGAAGCCAATTGTGTATTGCATTACAAAAGAAAGAATTTAGAGAAACCAAGAAGATAAATTATAAAAATTTAAGTGAATGGTGTCTCACACACCCTCCACATATGGATGCCGTGCTAGACATCCTCGAGTCGACGTTCCCTTTTCTTTATCATGTAAGTATTTTTTGGATAACACGACACACTTTTTAAAGCAATTTACAATCCCATTGCAGATATTGTAACATTGTCAGTGGTCGAATATCCACTACTTGGAATAGGAGTGGTCCAATTCACATACATCATATAATGAAAGTAGTGATGTTGATAAGCCTTCGAAAGTGCATTGTCAATCACACTTAAGCCGGTTTTACCCTCATTTTTGGTAGAATATGTATTTTAAAATAGTGATTTTTCGAAGAATGCGTATTTAAAAAATAAGAAAAAAATTTAAAGTTACCTGTAAAATTATTTTATGGGAGAATGTGTGGTTAAAAATGAATTTTAGAAAAATAATTTTCCTGAAAAATGGAAATCAAAGAGGAGTTTACCTTCCCTCAAATCAATGCTCCTTAACAAATGCCCTTCCTAGGATTGGGGCAAGACAACAATGAGTTATTCGTTGATCCACGACTAATATTCCACGAATTTTTGCCAAATGAGATTTTAACGAGTCAAATATTGTGTAATTAATCATTCAGTGATGAACGTTTTAACTTAAGCCCCTATTTGTGGGGAATTAAAATCAGATTTTCAATAAATTTTAATTTAATAAAAATTATGAAATGTGTGATTGACAAGTTATTGGTCTCACAAACTGTGCGGTAAAAATTAATTATTAACTTTGATTTAAATAAAATCTTGAACTTTAATTTTCATCAAACAGGAGCTAAATACTATTTATAAATGACAATTGTATCCATATAACCCTAATTCTATATAAATATAGGGTTTAATTTTCAATAAAATACATAAGAGTGTTGGCTTTCTTTATTTTCCTCTTTTATTCTTATATTCTTTTAAGTTTCATAACACATATAATTTTTATTTTTACATATAATATTTTGTATCTCATTCAATTAGAAGCTTAAATCCAAGTTGGATCTCGTGCTTGACGAGATGAGGTTTTTTTTTTTTTTTTCTTTCCTGTAAGTAATAAATAAAAATTAAAAATTAAAAGTAGAATACGTGAACACCGAACCACCCTCGCAGCTATGAAATGCATGGAGTCACAGTCAACTACGCAACCAATTTACTAATATACTGTCATTCATTATTTGAATTCTTAGCAATAATTTATTAATTGTCGATAAAAATTAATTAAATATATCATTAAAAAACTGTAAATTTAATAAAATATATAAATAAAAGTAATTATTTATGGTTATCAAATAGGGCTAGTCCTACGTTGGGTGGAGTCAAAATCAATTACCTAGTCAATTTACTTGCTCGCCACATCTCAGTACAAAGACCCCCCACGTTTCCTTGTCGAACACGCAAGCAAAATGCGATTTATTAAAACAATTGTTTATTGGCAACTTCAAATTCGCACGCATTCCCCAAAAGATAGAATTTTATGGCCGAAATATATCATTTTCAAATAAAGTGATTATAAGCACTTTTGCAACTTGTGAGGTCAGCCAAAAATGTATCACTTTCGATCTAACCAAATGAACACGTAACAAAATAATACAAGCTACGCGAAAATATTATTTTGAAAAAAAAAATAACACACGTTATAAATTAGAGAGAAAAAAGAGAACAAGTAAATAAGTTAAAACTTAAGTGTATATTTTATTGAGAGTCAATACCAGTATTTATATGGTTCAAAATAATAGTTATAATTGTAATGAAATAAACTTTTTGAACTAGATTAAACTTATCTATGCATGATAATAATGCTACATAGTCATCAATATTTATCTTATAGTTTTACAAAGCTCCCCTTTGATGATTATTTGCGCAATAACTATTTCATTGAAACATTGTTTGGCAAAAGCCCGATAAGACAAAAATACTAATAAATGAGAAATAGTACAAATAATTTGGAGAGGTAAAATGTTGTCTGTCTCGTTAAAACCTTTTCAGTGGGACAAAACTTGATCGAATGAAAAATAGTAAAACTACTTCCCCTGATTTCAATAAATGAAAATTCTTGTATCAATTATCCATATCTCGTACGTCAATGTCTTCAATATTGTAATTTTTGGTGGTAGCGTATGTCTCATGTTGTCTTATATAATATACAAATAATGCCGTTTTATACGAGATATTTATCAACCTTTGATAACTATAGTAACATGATGATTCAAAAAATAGTTATTGTAAATTTCTTCGTGGGTCTCATATATATAGGAGTATACTTTTTATGCTAAATGCCTTGTAGGTTAAGGACATCATTACACAAAGAATATGCCTCGTTAAAACCTTCATTAGAAAAAATTCTATAAGAAAAATTCTAATGAAGGAAAAAAGGTATATTATTCTTTTGAATAACCACAAAGGTTTTCTCATTGAAAACCTTGCCCGGAAAACCAAATGGGACAAAACTTTTATCAAGGGAAAAAAGGTACAACGTGTATTTACTCCCTCTCATGGTAATATTGTTTGAATTATATGTTATTGTTTGAATTATATGTTTCAGGCATATTAAGTCTTTTATGGATAATATTAATAGTCATACATTGTCTGATTCCATACATTTTCAGATGAGTTGGCTATAATCAAAATTATTATATGCATATCAGATTTCATACATTGTCTAAAAATAAAATAGAGACTTGTAATTACATCTACCGCATAATAATTTATCTATTTTACAAGTTTTCATGAAATACAATATGTAAAGAGTTATACATTATATTACAATTTTACTTTTTTCCATTTCATTTCGCATAAGTATACGCCTTTATGCATTTAGATTGTAGATCCGAAAACTTCAAATTTCCCTAATAAGTTCATGTTTTACTAGGATCGCGTCCAAAAACTTCAAGTTTCACTAGTAAATTTAATTTTAGCATGATCACGTCATTTTATTTGGTCAATCATTATTTCGATCGATATGTTTCAATGAACTTATTTCGATTCCTTGCTATTTATAATATTATACAATATATCATGTGTAAAAGTATTATCGACAACTTTTTCTTTTCTGATTCTATTATCTTTTATAATGACATAACTTATTAAGATATCTCAACTTTCAATATATCATATATCTAAACCTCTTGTGAGGTTTTATAATTTATTATGTCTAGATACTCATCAAGAGTATATGCCTCTTTAATGCGAACATCTTTGTTAATTGTTCCTTTTTGTTTGGAGATTTTTATATTAAAATCGAGTATCATCATATTTCAAGTGTACCATAAATTTATTAAATATATTATTAATTGATTGTCATCGAAGACATTAATTAGAGTTGGAGTATTTAAAGTTGATGTGCAAGATATAGTTGATCTCTTTGGTTACTAAATGTATATAAATTATCTTCCGAACTATCTTTTACGAGGATTTAGATAATGGTACATTTGTACATAATTCCCAATTTCTTAATTATTTCCCTAATGCTGAGAGAATTGTAAGGTCAAATTGACAATCAGCAAACCACTTTATAAAATATCATCCGTTAAGGCTTGAGATATTGTATAAAGGTTCAAACTACTCATTTAGATCTTGTTTAAGCCCAATTTTTATTGAAAGATGCATTTTAGAATAATAGATTGATGAAGAATTTGTGGTTAAAAAATAAGGAAAAATCTTGAATTTGTTTGTAATATTATTTTATTGAAGAATGTTCGATTGAAAAGAATATAGAAAAAGATGTATTTTTGAAATAATGAAGATAAAAAATTGGCTTATTCTCATTATTTTTTATTTTCAATCATAGTGCATTGTGGTGGATTAATTTTGCATGCACTACACTATCAAAATAATTAGATGAAATAATTGTACTTTGATCATAAGCCAATTGTGGCAAGGAGAACTATGATGTTGACATGATACATAAGATTTTCCTAAACAAAAATTGGAAGTACTTTGTTCTCAATTAAATTAATTGAAAATGTTTAACAAGTAATAGTGTTAAATCGTTTTATCGACATCTCAACTAACTCTTATCAAAATGTTGAGATTTAGGATCACTGGCATTAACAAGAAAAACCACCGTCTTGATTGTATAATCTGAAAATTATGTTCATAATTAAAATTTGAATAGTAATTTCACAAATTTCAGGTTGTAAACACCATATAATCATCTCGCATATGTATTATATCTATTAGATACAAATAATATCTAGATGTTCAACGTGGGGGTGACGAAACCACATTTATCACCCTGATTGATTTTCAGAAATATAAATGATCCAATCCCTATTTTAACTAGCGATGATCAATTTTTGATAAAGAAAACAAATATTACATATGAATTCATTAAATTGAAGAATCTTCAGTTTTTCATTGAATGTTTGAATTCTCAATTTCACATTATTATTGATTCAATGATGGTCTAACTGAACATGCAAAACAATAAAATATAAAAGTTATTGAACTTTTGGTTCAAAACATACTTATCAAAATGATCACTAAAATTTAGTATATTGTACCAATTAAGTAATACAACTACAAACTACGTAGGTTTCCATTTTATTTGTTGGAGAATAAATTACTAATGACAGTTTGTTCATCCTATCATATCACACAATATTTACTTTTTTGGAGTTTCAAAATTATATTCTTTAGCAATATTAATATAAATAAAGTATTGCTTCTTTAAAACCAATTTACTTTAAATTTCAATTCTCTACTATCAATACAATATTTACATTAATGAAATGTCTAAATTGTGATTCTTAAAAAATAACCACATTATTCTTCAAGAATATTAATAAATATAAAATTGTATTTCTTGCAGAGCAACACGATATTCTTAAAGAATATTAATTTTTATTAATTGATTCAAATTATACTGCAATATTCTTCTGGAATATTTAAATGTTTGAATCGTACTTTGTTTTAGAATAACGATAATATCCTGTTCTCCAAGAGTAATAACATATTATTGTTTAAAGCAATGAATTATGTAAGAACTTACTCTTCAAAAGTAAAAACGTAATTTATGTTAGATTTTATATTATTATAATATTCGACAGCAAGTACAATCTAATAGTATGTTTAGTAGAGATTAAAATCAGATTAAAATTGAAAAACAAGTCGTTATTGTTGACTTTTATTAGATGGGTGGGACCCAATAAAGGTCATATTTTCAATTTTAATTGTTACCAAACAGGCTCTAACTATAATATTAATGAGAATTATAATGTGCTACTTCGAAAACACGCTATATTTTACTATTACTTTTTCGAGAGCAATATGTCAATATTCTTCTGAAATATTAATAATTATAATTCATGCTTTTTCTAGAGCGAGTAACATTCTTTTGAAATATTAAATATAATATTGTGCAATTTTAGGGACAATGATGAACTATTATTTCAAAATATTAGCTCTTCAAGAGCCATCTCTTTGCTTCTTTAAGAGCAAAATATCAATATTATTTTGTGATATTGAAAATTATAATTCGTGTTTTTATCCAGAAATTGATCAATATTCTTCTG
Source organism: Fraxinus sp. D2006-0159 (assembly GCA_903798375.1). NCBI lineage: Eukaryota > Viridiplantae > Streptophyta > Magnoliopsida > Lamiales > Oleaceae > Fraxinus > Fraxinus sp. D2006-0159. Next base: position 6,640 of record CAIGRQ010190858.1, read on the forward strand.
GAGTATTGAAATTGTAATATCATGCTCTTTTGGAGCAATTAATAGTCTTTTAGAATATTAACAATGATGTGCTACTTTAGGAGCACTAATAAACTATTATTTAAAATCATTAATTTTTCATGAGTATGTTTTATAGCAGAATATTAATTATTTGTAGAGTTTTGCTTCTTTAGGAACAACAACACGATCAATTTAAAGTTTATAAGCGAACACAAAAAAAATTTAATTACGTTGTGATAGAACAATAACCAATATATATACACCATGAAATAATATTTAATCAATTTATACAATCACATATTTTTTACATACAAAGACAATAATTTACACCATTAATTCCATCACATAATCACGAGATAATGTTTGCTTTAATTTCATATGTAATTTAAACTACTATAAAGCATTACTTTTAACAATTGAAGCTCATAATGAGATGTACAGAAATTCAATGGCATATGCATCCCATCACTTACAGATTATTATTTTTTACACAAACCCCATGCAATTAAATTTTAATGGAGGAAATAAATTATTATGTTATGAGACATAACATAAAATTCTGTCATATTATTCAAGTCAACGGCAGAAATATGGGATTTTCAATTTTGAGTGCAAGACATTGAATTCTAATTGAGTGTGAGAATTTGGGTGTAGACGTGTAATATTAAAAAAAATCACAATGTTGATTGCTAGTTTTTTTTTTGCTTAGAAAAATTAGTAATTAGATAAAAGAATCCGTGCTGATAACGTGTTATAAATTAGAGAGAAAAAAGAAAACAAATTTCTTTTCATAGAAAAAAATATAGAAAAGCTTTTTAGGCAAGTATGTAATGCACATGGAGACAGTATGACAAGTGTAAATTCATCAATCGTCATCCAGTTTTATACTTAGTATGACATTGACCATTTAATATGATTTTGTTTCACTACGACCACCTAATTTCGTACTTAGTGTAACATTGGTCACCTAATTTAATTTTGTTTGACCATGATCGTCCAACTTTACACTTAATTTCAATCAAATCACCCGTTACTTTATTTAACATAATTAAATTGGGTGGTTAATATGATACGAAGTATGAAGTTGGGTGATTATGGAGAATTAAAATCAAATTGGGTAGCAATTGGTAGATTTAACCCTATAGAAATGAGCATTCATATTGTGCATGGAGAAAATTCACATTATGTGCCCAAGCGACGTCCCTATCAAGATTGGGTTTGGGTGCTCAAAGACTCAATTTTGAATTTGCAGAATTATGTTAGATTTCGCTCTCATTTGGCCTTTATTAAAATTTTAATACATTTTTCTCTTTCTTCTTTTTAACCACACATTCTCTAATAAAATAATATAGTATGTAATCAAAGAAATTCCTTATTTTTTAACCATATATTCTCTCAAAAATTGCTATTCCACTATACATTAATTTCAAAATCGCATTAAAGTTGGGGCCAAACAATCATTTATGGATATTTGTTATTTAATTATGTAAAACATAGCAAAGCATAGAAAATTTAATAACATGGCAAAAAAAATTATAAGAGGGAGTAATATTTTTTTGTACTTCCTTGTAAATTCAAATTACTTCGAGACATTTAAATAATTAAGTAAATTATGTCTACATTTAATTTTAATTACACATTTTATCGGATTAAAAACTTTTCAACATTATATCATTTTTTTTTATTAAAATCTACTAACATATTTATTTTTATCTAAACCAAATAGGGGTTTAACTAAATGTCCCCTTACCTTAGGTATTTATTGGGTAATTCACAAAACATATCCTAACGTTTGTACTCATTGCAAAAATAGTCCATATCATTTCAAATTTGACATTTATACCCTCATTTCAAACCTCCTTGTGAAGTTGGTCCTTTCCTTTATTTTCCGTTAAATCATTTCGTGAAATATGGTGATTGACACAAAAAGTCTCTATCATTTGCCTTCATTGCGTAAATAATCCATTATCGTTTCAATTTTGACAATTAGAAACTCAAATCAACCTTTTGATAAATGCATTTTATATATTTATTTATGCTACAAAACATGGGAAAATGCTGGTAAATATATCAAAATGTGGCTTAATTATATATAACTTATATTTAGTAAGATGACATTGATGAATGTGGCGAAATTTAGGAGAAACAAGCGAAAAATGATTAAAATGGAAGAAAATCAAAGTTTAGGGACCAAAGTACAAATAGACAAAAGATGATCCGAAAGAATAAACCAAGAGTCGAAGACAAATTGAGAGAAATAATGGAGTATTGGGAGAAGAAGAAGTGAGAAAAAAGATAAAGAAACAAGAAAAGAGAGTTCGAAGACCAAAATGCAAATAATGAAATTTTATTTGAACTATGCTGTAGCATAGTTCTTTGAGCCATGTGGTCTCATGTATTGGTTCAGGGAATTCAGATTTGAAATTGGTTGAAATATACTATAGCATGTAATTGTACTATATTATAGCATAATACATTTTCGGAGGAAAATTTCTCATTTCCTTATTTGAATAAAACTCTTATGGAAACAACGTTGGGAATGTTTTTTTAAGACCTAGGGCCATCTATAATGAACGGGGGATGCATTCGAAGAGATTTTGGAGCATATGAGGATGCAAGAAACACGAAGATCGATTCAAGACTTGAAAATTCAATTCAAGATTTATTTTGGTGATATCGATTTTTCAATATTTCTTTTATTTTCTTATTCATAACATGTTATGATAGATTTATTTGTGTTAGAGGAACGATGAACCTTGTAATGTGGGTTTTTAATAATTAGTTTTACATATTTGAAAGTGAAAACACATTTCGGATTTTTAAATGATTTATATGATTATCTTTTCTTTACAATTATCGTGCAAGGTAATTGTATATTGTGGTATGTTTTATGCATATAAAAAACGAAATAGGCCCGACATAGTGTAAATCGTCATAAGGTCCGATAGGGGATAAAAATATACATCTATACTCTATATAAATATCTAAGTGTTCAAAAAAATTCAAACATTCTTGTACATTCGCATCCATCATAGAAATATAATCGGATTATATATGAGAAATGTTTAGCATTACTCGAGAGATATTTTTAAATAAAATAGAAGCATTGACTCGTCAAAATTCAATCATGTTGTCAAAGTGTAAAACTATTGTTAAAAATGATTATTGTATAGAAATTCGGAATCCTAGTGTGTTTGTCATTTATCAAACACATCAATTTGCATTTAGCGTAATTTACATCTAGTTTAGTTAATTTATGGTTTTCGATTCAAATACTCGTTCGGATATTTAACTAATGAAGAACCGCTCGATTCGATTCGAGAGTTTTGTCCAGCCCTAATGGTAGGGTGGAAGATAAGATCTTCTTCTTTTTTTTTAATTTTTAAATTTTCCCCTAATTTTGTCTGATTTTTTATGATATGGAATTAACTAATTTATCATTTGACCTTATATTTGATCAAAATAAATTTTTTTAAAGTCAACTAACGATCAAATGATGGTTTCATCCGTTTGGATCTCAGTTGCATATTTTTTAAATGTTAGGGATGTTCGATAACACAAATTGAAAGATAGAATAAAATCTGTAAAATTTGGAAAGGTTGGGGATCGCTACTGCAGTTTTTCCTAATAAAAATGGTAACGGTTTGTTTTTTTTTTTTTATCCCTAGGCACGTCTAGACCTATAAAGCTTGAAATTTGGGGCATCCACGTTTAACCACACTTTACGCTTTTTAGAATATTGATTACACATTGATATATAGAGTTATAGTTTATAATATATTAGAATATATAAATGCTAGATTCAAGCAATTTTCATAAATTATTTTGCATACTTAACGTTTGCAGCTTCCCTATTCGCTGCATTTTATCCATTGTGACTAATATCAAACACTCGGTTATCAAGGTGATAATTTGTTTAGTAAAGAGGGTCACAATTGGTGAATCTTCTAATACTTTTGTCTTGAAAAAATACAAGGAAAATCATTCTTCTACTTTTATAATTTCTAAAAAAATTGTAGTTTTTATTTTTAAATAAATCATCAAATAACTGTCTCAACTGCTATTTTTTACTGGTTGTCTGTCTAGACTAGTTTGACCGAAAAGAAAATTGAAATAATTAAAATAATTACAAAAAAATTGTTTTAATCAAAGAAATCCAAAAACACAATATCCAATCATGGGCTTTTTAAAATTCACATGTAATGTGATTCGAAACACTAACTTCCCACATAGATTTCAAACTTTCTACAATCCAGTCATCTTATCTAATTTTTAATTATTCTTTTCAAATAATATGTTTGATATTTATCTAACGAATCAATTTACTTGTACAGCGGGGTATTCATCGGGGTGTTCGGCGGCCCCCTATTGGAGGGAGTGCCGGCCCCACCGACACTCCCTCCAATAGGGGGCCGTCGGTGTCCATTATGGACACCCCGATGTATTAGTAAACTCACTGTTATCTAACACATTTTCCTTTTTATCTATCAATAATGCTAATGTACATTCATTCTCGATTTTGACAATCCCTTTGTTTTCAAAAAACTGTGGACAGGAAATTTTTGTTTTTTTTGTTTTTTTTTTTTTAACTTTTCAATTGTGTGTTGCCACGTGGTATAATGTAAATTATGATGTGTATGTAGCATGATTATTTATTTATAAGATTATTTTATTTGGGCCACGTTTGAGCCCGATTTTAGAAAGTCTTTTTTGAAAAGTTATTTTTTTTAGAATGTGCTGTTAAAAAATGAGAAAAAGTTTAGACTTACGTGTAAAATTATTTTATGGGACAATATGTGCTTTAAAATGAGTTTTGTAAAAAATAAATTTTGAGGAAAATGGAGCTCAAAAATAGGTTAATATAAGTGTAAAACCCAACATTTTTAAACACGATTTATTACTAAGCCCCTGTTTGAAACCCATTTTTTAGATAATAGAAATTTTGGAATAGTGATTGATGTGAGAATGTGTGGTAGAAAAGTAATGAAAAGTTTTTGATTTATGTGCACTATTATTTTATTAGGAGAATGTGTGGTTGAAATGAAAAATGAGAATAAGAATAAGAATAGAAACCCATTTTTTAGATAATAGAAATTTTGGAATAGTGATTGATGTGAGAATGTGTGGTAGAAAAGTAATGAAAAGTTTTTGATTTATGTGTAATATTATTTTATTTGAAAAATGTGTGGTTGAAATGAAGGATGAGAATGAGAATGGAAAAGAGAGAGAAATTAATGAGTGTCAAACGGGGGCTAAATTGCATATCATTTCAAATAACGTACAACGATTAACCAATATTTTTAAAAATCGGACCGGACATTGATCCGAAAAGGCGAAGGGGTCAATCCCCAGGTCAAATCGAGATCGAATCAGGTAGTTAAAAAGTAAACATAAATAAATATACTTTCAAACAGTAAACATCAGATAACAGTATAAGTTCATTGACAATCATTAAAACGGACCTTTTTTTTCTTAGATTCATTTTCAACTACACATTCTTATAATATAATATTTTGCATGTAAATTCAAAATTATTTATCACAATTCCAAAACTCATTTTCCTATTAAAAAAAAAAACTCATTTTAAATATTTGGAGTTTTAATTTTTTTTTATTAATTAAGGAAACATTTAAAAATGATTAATATTAATACACATAATAGTGTAATATACCACCAATGGGCAATGGGTATTGTTTACTTATCTGACGTTGAAATCTTCTTACCAAAGAACTAAAAAAAGTTTTGGGCCAACAATTGCATTTTTGGGCCTATCAATTCATTAGACTGAAAGTTGAAAATCTTAGAACTTTTAAACAACTAAAAAATCGACAGAACCGAATAAACCAATGGGAAAAAAATCATATTTAAGGTGTTTGGTTTACACCAATTCAAAAATCAGATTTTAAGTTTGACTAATGCAAAAATCAGGTTTTAGTTAATTAATTAAATATATTTATTAACTAAATATAATAATATCACTGTTATGTAATTAGTGGTCACACATATATCATTTTAGGTCACAGGTCACATATTTTAAAATTTT
>CAIGRQ010190861.1:0-11030 GCA_903798375.1 Fraxinus sp. D2006-0159
AAATTACAGAAGTTTATTTATAATATCAATGGATTATAATTTTCATAAGAACGATATTAAGATAAAAATTACCAGTCTGATAGGAAGGCCTTTGGCGTTATGCAACAATGCTGGGGTATAAAGTGGCTGCACTGGCTTTGAATCTCCAGATATTTCATTCTGGAGCGTAGTGGCATATTGTTCTCCAGCTGATTGCACTTTCACGTCTTTAAGGTGATGAAATTTGCAGGATACGCCAAATTTACACTTTCCAGTCTTCATATAGAACTGGTTCAATCAAATGAAGCTTAATAATCAGTTCTATAACGCAATGCACTCATGAGAAAAATCTAATATCATACCGTACATGGAAGTTTTGAAGGCCTCTCAGGTAAGGCAGAGACATCAGCATTTTCTGGAGCACCCTGAAGCCAAAATAGAAGCAACAAGTTGGAATAGTCATAAGACTCGTCACATTAAAAGGAGTGGAATTAAACCTGGGCAAAGAAATCTACCTGGGGGACTACCTTATCTTTTGGGTGGTTGAATTTGCACCTAATACCAAACTTGCATCTTTGAGTCTTCAGAAAATACTGGAGCATGTTTAACGCACAAAAAGAAATGTGTTAATACAGACCACCATGTAATGTAAAAGAATATAAAATTTTCAATACACACTTACAGGACAGTCAGGCTCTCCTGGTATCTCAGGAAGGGATTCACTTGGTACAGGAGGAACCTAAAATTTTTTTATAATAAGAAAAAACTCAATGATGAAACTTAGATGACAAAGAAAAATGATATATCCAAAGGTCACAGAGATTCAATCAGAAAAAGAAAGGGCAAATTTATATATCCTTCCGGTGAGAAAAACATACTAATAAACCTTCCAATGCAATAAAAACAATCCTCCTACTGAGAAAACATACCAACAAAAACCTTAAAATGCAAGAACATAGAGATTATACAATTAATCAACATAGTTTTGGATCTTTACCGTAGATTTAAGAATTTCTTCAAATATGTAACTTTGTCAAAACGCATGATAGATCCCTATTTTAATAGAATACAGAGATCACAGAAGCAAAACGATAAATTTGCATCACGCGCAATAACGTAACTATTATCTTGCAATGGATCACTGCAAAGTCAAAATGCTTAAAATTTGTACAAACCTCTGTTCAATCACACTTACGCACACATACAAATTCAGAGTGTGCTTCCATAGAACAAATTAATAAAAATAGTGCCCAAATCCTGCAAATTACCTTGTCAAAATCAATGTTTCGAAGTTCAGAAGAAGAAGAATTTTCCTCCAACAGCCAAAATCAAGACAGTTTAAAAAAAATTACAAAATCCAAGAAAACCCTTTAACAGCATACTACACGCGAATCCATGGTCGTTAGACTTACACAATGGCTATAACTTCAATTTATCTATAATCGATTTATCTATAACTTCCATCACGAAAGCAAACAAAAAATCCAATAAGACAAATACCTTCACGGTTCCATCAAGAACAGACTCTCCGCATGGACCAGTTGAGTCTTCCCCATCAAGAAGGCCATTTTCCAAACCAATCATTATTATTCCATTGTCGTTAATCTTTTCCTTAGAAAAGTTGAACTTCTCATCATTCAAAATCCGAATATTGCTTTTAGTTCTTCTCCGAGGTGGAACGAATTTAACAGGGACGACACCAGAGATATCAAACTCCTCTACCGAAACAGCACCTGCACCATCAGCTACATTTGCCTCATCTTTTCGTGCTACTCCAGATCTCATTTTGACTTTCAGAGTTTTCTGAAAGCTGCTAATATAGGCATGATTTCTCAACCATTTCATTACTTTACATTGCAACTCAGGAACCATGTGATTATCCTGCACAAAGGAAAAGGCAATTGGAATGCAGCAACACCAAACACAAATCACATTTCTCTTTTCAAGTTTTTAAAATTAACAAAAACATGATCAAACCAGCATCAATCAAAATGGATAGGGTAGGCAAGAAACGGATGCAACTCACTCGCTTGCATTTTAATCAAATCATTCACCCAAAAATAAGAAATAGAAAAGGAAAACAAAACAATGAAAATGCACATTACGACGAACATTTCGATTTCACCACAAGTCCTCGGTATTTCTTTTACCACGGTGCTTTTACTTGTAATCACTTAGTGGTCATGAGCATAGAGTTTATGACATGCATGATCAGGCGAATGTTGGCAAGCTCGGAGCCATTAGTGGTTGGAAGGTTGCGATGGTGGTTCAATACTTGATATACTTGCTCAAATATGGGACGGACGTGCACCACAATCATTGGGTCGGTTGGATTTATGGCAGATAAAACCTCCATCATCCATGCTAGTTTGCGAGGTGTCTCTTTGCTAATATCGCAAGACAATTGTTGCAGAAGAGAGAGAAGAACACCTTGGCTTAGAGGGAGGGGATTTATCGATAAAATTCCAGGTAAATCGACCTGGTAGAACAGAAAATGAGCATTGAGGTATAAACTAACACATAAACAGGACTTTGAAAAACAAGAAAGCAATATGGGATTGCAAACAACATACTGAGCCCATGATTTACCACCATTAAAACATAACTCTTTTTATTTCAAACTCATTTTCAACCACACATTCTCACAATAAAATATTCTGCATGTAAACCCAAAAAAATTTCTTACTTTTTAACCATACATTCTCCAAAAAAATCACTATTCCAAAAATCACTTTCCCCCCAAAAAAACTCATCATAATGGTTATCAAACAGGGGCTGAATTTCCACAAAAATAAGATGTGAATTTGACTTTTAAATGTAGGAATGCACTATTCAAAGAAGGGAATTAATTTCATGTTTCCAAAGAACGAAATGGAGGAATCTGTTTGAAGTCCACTCTGTTCCACAATCTCCACTAAAAGTCAAACCCAAACCCGGGAAGAATTCAGCAAGCACTGTCACCGGTGTCAAAATTAAACTAAAAAATCCTTTTCGCATGACATAAATTTACCTTAGTATTCATCAAATGACAATGCCATGTACATATGCTTAACCATGTCTGAAATCTAATTAAGAATAGTAACATTTCGTTCATTAATCTACTCTAACAATTTTCTTCTTAATATATCAGGCATGGAAAAAAAATCCGGATCTTAACAAAGCAATGCAAAGCACAATTCATAAAAGCATATCAGAGGCATAAACAACAGCATAGTAGAACCTACCTGAGAGCATAACCACGATACAATAGAAACGTCACTCCTTTGCAGGGCTGCAGTGAAAGCCTCCTCATATTTACGCTCGGCAATCAATCTAGAAAGCTCTTTCGTTGGATCAAGAGGTACCTCAAGCTATTGAAACAGGAACTTATCAATTCAGAATGCAGAACAACAATAAATACTTTTGAGAGCAGAAAACAGAACTATCATTCCAGATTTTACCAAAAAGCTAAACAAACAAGGAGAATAGAGCAGACCTTCTCATGGAGACCACCCAAGGGACCGTTACTGAGTTGGCTAAGCAATGGATTTGGTGCTTTGGAATTGGCTCCGGCAACAGCAAGTGCTAACAACTTTCTTTGACCATCAAGTAACTCACTGCTTAGAGTATTCATGGCCGATGCTGAACTAATAGCATCCTAAAATAAGTAGAGGGAATTAGTGGGGTGTATGGATAACAAATTAAAGAAACCACCAGGACAATCAACTAACTGATTGGGTAATCAACTTCAATTAGCAAGAGTTGATCCCCTATAAAAGAAGGGGGTGAATAAATGATACCAGCATTGCAATTTAAAATTATACAGTTGTTCCACATAAGATGATGTTAAACAACCACTGATGCCTACACAGAAATAACTTCCACATAATAGCTGATCTCTGACAAAGACACAACAAAACCAATGAATAACCCACAGCAAAGAGAGAGAATAAAACAAGATACAATATAAATTGGAAGAAGTCCCCATATGTACAATATAAAGAATAAAACAAGATACAATATAAATTGGAAGAAGTCCCCATATGTACAATATAAATTGGAAGAAGTCCCCATATGTTGGGGTCTATTGATAAACGTTTTTCATACTTTGAAGTTTAATTCAACTCTCTGAATATCACCAAGTATTTGGATGGTTGCCCATGTAAAACCATAAAGTTTTGGAAGTCAAGTCTCTCAAAATACTCTTTTATTTTTTCATGACGATACAAGTATTCTGATGAATTACAAGGAAACTTATTATTTTGATAATATAGTGCGAGCTTCATTTCATCCAAGAAACAGATTCCATTTCCATAGTCAGAAAACAGATATGCCCTTATTTTCAGGAGAGAACAGAATGACTTTACTATCCAGCTTGACTTAAATTTTGCATTTGGTGTAAAAATGGAATACTAACTGCAATGAAGATACAACCTTTTCATTCTCTAGCTTCTCAACTTCCATCGAATTGATAAGGCGACTCACCTTAGCTCATACAAATAGCTGTGCCCCTTTATATATATATATATAATCCTATGGGCTATAACCATAGTAATATTAACAAAGATCATTCAGAATCCTCAAGAAGATATAGCCGAACCTTCCACTTGGGAACTCCAATTTAACAGAACCTTTACCAATCTGCATATTGTCAACTAAAATTTGAATTCCTAAAGTAATTTGCATCCAAAATCCCACAAGCAAGCAAACAGAAGAAACCATTTTGGGGAATACAAGTGCTAAGTATTTAAAGCCAGTGCTAAGTATTTAAAGCCTACAACCAACACCATATACCAAAAGAATGAAGCAAACAGAATAACTTATTCTACTATTTAGCAATTATAAAATTCAGTCACCATAGAATCATTGCACGCAAATTTAGAAGGATACAGGAAAAAATATTCTGCAATTCTGCAACATTAAAATACAATCATCATATGACTGTTACAAGAAAATTTAACCTAACTATGAAAAAAATCAAAGCAAGCCATGAGTTAAAAGGTATTCCCTATTAGCTATAATCGAGTACAAATCATTAATTGCCTAGTTATGCATGACTTTCTAACAAAATTGCTGTTAAGCAAAAACCTGCAAAATATATCCTCACTAATGTAATCTTCGAAATACCAGCATACAAAAAATTAATATAACCTCAATAACAAGAAACAAAACTTACATGTTCTTTTAAAGAATGAGATTGTGAAAATCTCCCGATAACACAACCATACATAAATTGATCCTTCCAATAAAAATATACAGTGAGGTTTATTGAAGAACTTAATTTTTTTCAAAAAGTAAGGATCTTCCTCATTGATATGTATCTTGTATTTGATCCTAATTTTGCTGGTTACAATAGGTGTGTAATAGTACCACCAAAGGCCAAAGAATAAGGCTTAGTTTGTTATTTGAAGTTGCCGCAGGAATGTCATCACTACATTGTACAAACAGTCAACTGATTCCACTACGTGGTAAAGGGCAAAACGATTATATAGTGTGGTAAACAACCCATTTATATTTAATAAGCAATTCCATAAGTTATTCGCACTCTTACTTTCAGAAAGCATCACCTTTTGAAACCTACATTTACCTGTCACTCTTAAAATGAAATTGGACAGAAATGAGTCCAGGGTGCATATAATTGGATTGAGGACAGACTGAACTTTAGGAAAAATGATAAAAAGCCAAACCAAGGCCGGTAGAGCCTTAGGCATCTGAAACCTAATATCACAAGCATTTCTTAACACGCAGAAATTATATTATTAAACAATATAAGTCAGCAAAAATTGCAGGTAAAATCAGTCGCCAACTATTATGGGTTGTTAAAAAGGTAAGAATTTTAATTAATTTGCACTTAACTCATTTTCAAGTCATTGTTGCATAATTTATTTCAGGAAATTGAAAGGAAAATATTTAAAGGGCAGGAGAAACAGGGAAAAATAGACAGAATAAACAGATTTTTTTTTAATCAACTTGTATGTCCACCATGACAAAATGGTTTTACAAATAGTAAGCCAGATTCCTCAAATATTTCAAATTCTAGAACTGTGAAACACACAGGATCAAGAGGTCAACATTGCACCTAGGCAGTACATTTCAAATTATATCAAATAACAATAAATTCCAAATAACACAACATTCTTCTGTCCTGCCATCCAGCAAAGAACTGTAGTGTGTGGTAACATAATGAAAGCAGCAAGACATACCGTTACTGCACCGAACACAGGCACCACACTTAACCTTGCACAAATAACAAATTAACTTCCTTCGAGTGTCCTTCAACTCATCAAGATTCATTATTGGCTCCATTGTCCTAGTGTTCTCCAAATAAAACTCAGGCATCCACTGGCAACAAAACAAGTGAGCAAACTGAAACTCAGACCCCCCGCTCTCACTAGTGAAGCCTCGTTTTTGCACAGGCTTCAAAGCACCACCTTGCTTTGAACAAAGCAAACACGGCCTCTCACTACTGAACCCCACATCATTCTTCCACTTACACCATGCACACAACCAAGATCTATCAACATCTTCCTGAACACCGTAACACCTCTGATGGACCACCATGGCACAAGAACTACACTTAATCAAGCAATTCAACTGGTTGCCTGTGTCGCCAAAACTACAGTAATGACATAATGAATCAGACCCTTCAACCGGATGAGCCACAAGAAGCTTCTCCAACCCTGCATCTCTGCCTAATAGCTTCCGTTTCTTAGAGGGGCGCTCCGAAGTCAAATAAATCTTACTACTAGATCCTAAAAGCCATTCTATTCCACTAAAAGATGAAAAATCCTTTTCACTATTGTCTCCTTTTACTTCTTTACTATTGGACTCAGTATTTTCTCCACCAACACTATTGACATCCACAATATTTTGATCATTCTCTGCTTTCACTATTCCTTCGACCTCATCCATTCCATCATGATCCATTTCAAATCCATTTGCTGAATTAGAACCATCATTTTGACAAGCGCTTGCAAGCATGCCGTTGTAAACTTCATATCGAGTGCGCACACTGTCATTATTATACAAAGAAGGAACAAAGAAGAACTTCTCGTCACCAGAATACCTCACATTTGAAACCTTGTGGAGCCTCTCGACGTCCTCCACCTTCAGTTCACGAAAATACTCCTCGGTTTCAACCCAAATGTTACCTCCACGCGGCCTCCCCGAGAACGACGACTTCTTCTCCGAACCCGAATGAGACTTCTTTTGCCTTTTCCGGCTATCCGAGTGTCTGATTAAGAAATGAGACACCCCACTGGGAAGAGTATTAGCACCCGAGATAGAAGCTAAAGGAGCCTGAGAGACCTCAGAATCAAAGGGAGAGCGGAAGGAGAGAACTTTAAGAGCTTGAGTGTAGAAATCTGACTCAATTATGGGGGACGGGTGTAGTTTCCTAATTTTCTTGGGACTCGAGGGCTTTTCGGTAAAATCTGGTACCAAATTAGGGCAATTTTTACTATCTTGTTTTTTCGATTCGGTGGTGGCTTGGGCACCCCTACCACCAGCCATGGTTTTCCTTCGCCTCTGACATCTGCCGCCACCACCAGTCATCGCCTCCACCACCCACTTCCATCACGACCCACCCCGCCGCATTCCATTCCCTACAAACCCTAACCTAATCTTATGAAAGCAAATCGAAATCAAACCCACAGATTCAATTGCTCCTCTCCAAAAACCCAAATATTCATCGAGAAACAAGAGAAATGCACAAAGATTACAAATTCCTATTTGTGTGTCCTGGTGTAGGTGCGGCTAGGGTTAGGGTTTTTTTTTCCTATTGGGGGTAAAATTGTGAGTTTTTCAAATTTTGAGGGCCAGATTTTGTCTCGGATCCGTTTTTGGATTTCCGCTATCTAGAGAGAGGCTCGCGTTTTTTGGAGGCAGACAAGGGCGGCTCGTTTAGAGAGACGTGATGCACTTGGACTCATCCTAGAATAAAGGACGCGACCTTTTGGTCCGGGCCCAAAATGTTGTGTCACACTCCCAGTGAGCGACTGTAATACACGTTTGAATGTATTCGTGACGTGGAATGATGTGATTGGTTTTGTTACACTACGTGAGATACCAGAGCGTACAAGTTGTTGATTCGGTTTTTAAGGAAAATTTATGTGTAGGTTGTCCGACTTTGTAAAGTTAGGTACTTTTGTCCCAACTCTAAGTTTATTGGGTTTTGTATTGCCAAATTCTTATTTTTAGTCCATTTTGGTACTTCATAAACAAATGGAATCGTTAATTCCGTAGTCAAAACATGTCGTCTCTTAGGAGTTCGTATTATAAGGCGCTACTTATTTGCCAAGTGAGGCCTCCGAGTGGAGACGATATAGAATTAGGAGATTGGGTATGATGCGTGGTACATCTTTGTGAGCGTCATTAATGAGTTTCGAATGAATCGTGAGAGATTTGCAGTGTGGAATCATTGATTGTTTTTGTTTTACTACGTGAAATGTTGAGTAAATGGGTTGTCGATTTTGCTTTTAGAGTGAAAATTGCATGCAAAATTTGGAGTTGTTGATTATGCTGTTAAGGGAAAATTGCACGCAGATTTTCGAACTTTGCAAATTGAGATATTATTGTCACAATTCTATTTTTTTACAAACAGTAAACTTTCTTATTCAACCCATTTGAGTTCTTAATGAACAAAATTCATTACTATGCACTCAAAACATTAAGTGCCTTGAACGTAGTTGTAGAATGGTATTTTATGGTAACTCGTGAATTGTGTGTTGTGATGAACTACTTTACGCAATATATTTTTCTAATGTTTTTAACTTTGTGTTGTCATAAACATTGAGAGAGAACGAATAGCTATTTAAGATAATGCGTCACGGCAGATTGATTAACAATAATATTGATGTATCTACTATCAAATGCTAATGGTGTGATATTTTGATGGCAATATTGATTGAGAAGGAAAGTTTGAGCCACACATGTTAAAAAGAGTAGAATGGAACTTAACGGTGTGTTTGATACCACCATTTTTACATGGAAAATGGAATTCAAATTCCATTTTCCATATTTAATGCTGTTTGATGATCAAACTTTTTCCACGCTTGGGTGGAAAAAGTTTTCCCTCCACATGACATTTGTGGCGCATGGAGGGAAATGATTTTCCCACCTTTTAATGGGAAAATCGATTGTGTTTTTTTTTTTTTTTGACAATAAAAACCAATTTCATGATCAATTGCCAAAAAAAAAAAAATCACTTTGATGGACAATTTTCATATAAAACAAAACCAAACGAATACTAAATTTTGATGAAAAAATGATTTTTTTAGGAAATTTTATTTTTTTTCTTTTTTCTTTTTACTTTTTGACAACGGAAACAAATTTTATAACCAATTGTGGAAAAAAATTATCATTTTAATGGACAATGTCCATGTAAAACAAAACCAAACGAACATAAAAGATCCAAAATTTTAAAATTTTTCTGGTAAAAAATTATACAAATCAAACACACTTAATTATCAATTCCATGAAAACAAGTTCTAGACAATTATTTTCTCTAAAATTCATTTATTTTTCACCTATTTTTCACATATTTTTCACCATTGCAATCAAACGGACCCTAAGTGTCATTTTTCTGGAGTTCAAGGACTCATATGAAACAGCCTGGCTTATTATCATCTGTATCTGTGTTACTGTTACACATTCGAATTTACATTTTTGTGTAAGTCCTTTAATTTTCTTATAATTGTACTTTGTACCCTTTAAATTCTTGATTTCCCAAATATTGCCATGGGGTTCAGTAAATTGCAGCAGAACCACCAGCTTTTGCTTTAAAATTTAGGTAGGCAATAATGAATCTTTTGAGCTTCAACCAATCGAATTCGACACGGATGGGATCTCGTACGGGTTGGATTATTATATGATTAGATGTGTCGAATTAGTTTCTAGTTATGATTTAAAACAATAAAATACATGTGAAAAAATTGTTGAAAAATAAATATTTATATATGTTGAACCCCATTTTTCGTGTATAATACGTTTTGAAATAATAGTTTGATGGAGAATGCATAGTTAAAAAATAAGAATTTTTTTAAATATATATGTAATATTATTTTATTGAAAAATGTATTTTAAAAAAAATGAGGATCGAACAAGTGCTTAACACATAAATTGTTATAAAAATCCCATTATCTGAATGTTTAAAATATTATGTGTATGTTTGAGTCACATTATTTTGGAATGATGTATTCTGAATTAGTAGATTGACGAAGATGTGTGGTAATGAAAAATTATTAATGTGATGAAAAATATTATTTTATTGAAGAATGTGTTGTTAAAAATGAATAGAAGAATGAAAATGAAAATTTTAATGTGTACCAAACGAGGGCTTATATCATACATTCAGAGAAGGAGATGGGGGCGACCGCCCCCCACCATTGTCCGCTGGTCCATTATTCCTATTTAATTTGTAATGTATTTTTCAGTTTCACCCCCACAAAAATTTTGACTCGCCCCACAAAATTTTGAAATTTTTTATTTTTTTTCCATTATAAATATTGACCAAATAACTTGCACTTTAAAATTCAACTATACAAAAATCTTAGACCAATTTCAGATGTCCAAACTATCTCTACCATTTGTTATATAAATAGACAGTTTATTTTATGTCTTTTTGATATCCATCTAACGTTCATATTTTAAATTTATATAGCGTTAGACACATAAATGGACATATTGTTTTTGTATCGACAAACTGATTGTCTTTTTTATCAGTCAATCTAATTTGCCTATTTTTGTACTCAAAATCGTCGTTTTCAATCCTCTTAGTTAAAAATAAAAAATTCGGGGGTGAAACCCCTGGGAGGAGGGCCCGCCCCCCTCCACCCCCCGTATTTCCTCCCCGCAGGATTGAAATCATGACTACGCCCCTGCATACATTCATTTTTATATTTATTTATACTTGCAAACAAATATTAGATCGAAATCGCATTGTATCCCCGGTCTCGAGGATATTAAAGTCTTTGCTACTAAGCTTAGTCAAATTCAAATTTTAACCATTTACATGTCAAATATTTAATTTTCAAAGATCTTGTTTAATATATATATATTGTTTGAAATCATAA